>CM026897.1:51268470-51444764 GCA_015227895.2 Colaptes auratus | reverse complement strand
CCAACCCACCCAAACACTAAACCATGGCACCAAGAGCCCTATCAGTCTCCTCCTGAACACCTCCAATGAAGGTGACTCCACCACCTCCATGGGTAGCCGATTCCAATGGGCAATCACTCTCTCTGTATAGAACTTCTTCCTAACATCCAGCCTAAACCTGCCCTGGCACAGCCTGAGACTGTGTCCTCTTGTTCTGGTCCTGGCTGCCTGGGAGAAGAGACCAACCTCTGCCTGGCTACAACCTCCCTTCAGGTAGTTGTAGAGTGCAATAAGGTCACCCTTGAGCCTCTTCTTCTCCAGGCTAAGCAACCCCAGCTCCCTCAGCCTCTCCTCATAGGGCTTGTCTTCCAAACCCCTCATCAACTTCGTTGCCCTTCTCTGGACACCTTCCAGCAAGTCAACATCCTTCCTAAACTGAGGGGCCCGGAACTGGACACAGTACTCGAGGTGCGGCCTAACCAGTGCAGTGTACAGGGACAGAATGACCTCCCTGCTCCTGCTGGACACACTCTTCCTGATGCAGGCCAGGATGCCATTGGCCTTCTTGGCTGCCTGGGCACACTGCAGGCTCATGTGCAGCCTACAATCAACCAGTAGCCCCAGGTCCCTCTCTGCCTGGCCGCTCTCCAGCCACTCTGACCCCAGCCTGTAGCACTGCATGGGGTTGTTGTGGCCAATGTGCAGAACCCGGCACTTGGATGTGTTCAATCTCATGCTGTTGGATTCTGCCCATCTGTCCAGCCTGTCGAGGTCCCTCTGCAAAGCCTCTCTGCCCTCCAGCAGATCAACTACTGCCCCCCATAAATTTACTGATGATGGACTCGATGCCCTCATCCATATCATCAATAAAGATGTTGAAGAGCATGGGGCCCAGCACTGATCCCTGGGGCACACCACTAGTGACAGGCCACCAGCCGGATGTGGCACCATTCACCACCACTCTCTGGGCTCGGCCCTCCATCTAGTTCCTAACCCAACACAGTGTGCTCCTGTCCAGGCCATGGGCTGCCAGCTTGGCCAGGACTTTGCTGTGGGGGATGGTGTCAAAGGCCTTGCAGAGGTCCAGGTAGACCACATCCACAGCCCTCCCCCACATCAACCAGGCGGGTCACCTGATCATAGAAGGAGATCAGGTTGGTGAGGCAGGACCTGCCCTTCCTAAAGCCATGCTGGCTAGGCCTGATCCCTTGGCCATCCTGTAAGTGCTGTGTGATTGCACTCAAGATGACCTGTTCCATAATCTTGCCTGGCACTGAGGTCAGGCTGACAGGCCTATAATTCCCCTGGCTCATCCAACCGGCCCTTCTTGTGGATGGGCACCACGTTGGCCAGCTTCCAGTCTTCTAGGACCTCTCCAGTGAGCCAGGACTGTTGTAAAATGATGGAGAGTGGCTTGGCCAGCTCATCTGCCAGCTCTCTCACCACCCTAGGATGGATCCCATCTAGTCCCATGGCCTTGTGGGAGTCCAAGCGGCTCAGAAGATCTCTAACTACCTCCTGGAGCAGCGGGAAACCATGCAGCTCCCTGGCTCCCTCTGCCAGCTCTGCAGGCCAGCTGTCTGGAAGACATTCTGCCATCCTAGTAAAGATTGAGGCAAAGAAGGTGTTAAGTACCTCTGCCTTTTCCTCATCCTTTGTTACAATGTTCCCCTCCATGTCAACCAAGGAGTAGAGGTTGTCCTTGCCCTTCCTCTTGCTATTAATGTATTTATACAAGGACTTTTTGTTGTCCTTCACACAGAGGCCAATATAAGCTCTAAATGGGCTTTTGCCTCCCTAATTTTCTTCCTGCATGTCCTAGCAACATCCCTAGACATTCCGTGGGTTACCTCCCTTTTCTTCCAAAGATAATACACCCTCTTTTTTTCCCTTAGTTCTATTAAGAGTTCATTACCCATCCAGGCTGGGTGTCTGCCCCGGCGGCTCATCTTCCGGCACACTGGCACAGCCTGTTCCTGAACCTTCAAGAGCTCTTCCTTGAAGTAGGTCCAGCTCTCCTGGACCCCTTTGTTTTGAAGGGCTGTATTCCAAGAAACCCTCTGAGTTAGTTCCTTGAGTAACCTGAAGTCTGTCCTGATGAAGTCCAGAGTGGAGGTCTTCTTGCTGCCCGTCTTGGCTTGGCTGAATACCGAAAACTCAATTATCTCATGGTCACTGACACCTAAACACCCTCTGACCACCACATCACCCACCAGCCCTTCCCTGTTGGTGAAGCGGAGGTCAAGCATAGCCTTACCCCTGGTAGGCTCGCGCAGCACCTGGGATAAGAAGCTGTCCTCCATGCACTCTAAGAACCTCCTAGACTGCCTCCTCTCTGCTGTGTTGAGATCCCAGCAGATATCAGGCAGGTTGAAGTCGCCCATGAGAATGAGGTCAGGTGATCTTGAGACAGCCTCTAGCTGCCTATAGAATGCTTCATCGACATCTTCCTCCTGGTTGGGTGGTCTATAACAGACTCCAACCTGGATGTCTGCCCTGCTGATCTTCCCTCTAATTCTCACCCACAAGTACTCAACCTGATCATCCCTGATCTCCATCTCAATGGCATCTAGTGCCTTCCTGATGTACAGGGCCACGCCTCCACCTCTTCTTCCTTGCCTGTCTCTCCTGAAGAGCCTGTAGCCATCAATTGCAGCGCTCCAGTCATGTGAGTCGTCCCACCACGTCTCTGTGATGGCAACTACATCATAACTTTCCTGCTGCAACAAGGCTTCTAGCTCCTCTTGTTTGTTACCCATGCTTCGTGCATTGCTGTACATGCACTGCAGCTGGGCTGCTGGTTTCACCTCTAGCTCTAGCTTATCACCCCCAAACTCCTGCCTGAGGGGACTGGTTTCAGCCCAGATCTTGTCCTTGTGGGTGACATTAACCTGCCAGACATCTGCTGGGAACTTAACTCAGCAGAGAGAAGGCAGTCGAGAAAGTTCTTAGAACGCATGGAGAACAGCTTCCTGATGCAGCTGTTAAGTGAGCCTACCAGGGGTCAGGCTGTGCTTGACCTGCTGTTCTCAAATAGAGAAGGGTAGGTGGGAGATGTGATTGTAGGAGGCTGTCTAGGGTGCAGTGACCATGAGATAGTGGAGTTTTCAATATGCAGGAGGAACAGTAACAGAACCCTTACTTTGGAATTCCAGAGGGCAGACTTCAGCTTATTTAAGCAACTTATTCAGAGAGTACCCTGGCAGCAGCCCTGAAGAACAAGGGGGTCCAGGATGGTTGGACCTACTTCAAACAGGAGCTCTTCAAGGCACAGGAACTGGCAGTTCCCACGTGCTGAAAGATGAGCTAGCGGGGAAGGCAACCGGCCTGGATGGGCAAGCAGCTCCTGGAGGAATTAAGGGAAAAAAAGATGGTGTATCACCTTTGGAAAGGGGGGGAGGCCAGTAGTGATATGTTTAAGGATATGTTGTTAGATCATGTAGGAGAAAAATTAGAGAGGCAAAATCCCAGTTAGAACTCAAGCTGGCCACTTCTGTGAAAGACAATAAGAAGCATTCTTACAAATATATTAATGCTAAAAAGAAGGAAAAGAAGAACCTCCACTCCTTAGTAGAACTGGAGCGAACATTAGTCTTTGTAACTAAAGATGAGGAAAAGGGTGGAGTTCTAAATACCTTCTTTGCCTCCATTTTCAACAGTGAGGCAGGAGGACTTCAGGATAACTGGCCTCCTGAACTGGTTGATGGGGTCAGGGAGCAGTGTAGTTTCCCTGAAATCCAAGAGGAATTAGTTCAGGACTTGCTGAGCCACTTGGATGCCCACAAGCCCATGGGATCAGATGGAATCAAGCCTAGGGTGCTGAGAGAGCTGGCAGATGAACTGGCCAAGCCTCTCTCCATTATTTTTCACCAGTCCTGGCCCACTGGAGAGGTCCCAGATGACTGGAAGATGGCCAGTGTGATCCCCATCCACAAGAAGGGTCAGATGGAGGAACCTGCAAACTCCAGGCCTGTCAGCCTGACCTCAGTGCCAGAGAAAATTATGGAGCAGATCAGCTGCAGTGCATGTACACTAATGCACGAAGCATGGGTAACAAACAAGAGGAGCTAGAAGCCCTGTTGCAGCAGGAAAGTTATGATGTAGTTGCCATCACAGAGACGTGGTGGGACGACTCACATGACTGGAGCGCTGCAATTGATGGCTACAGGCTGTTCAGGAGGGACAGGCAAGGAAGAAGGGGTGGAGGGGTGGCCCTGTACATCAGGGAGGCACTAGATGCCATTGAGATGGAGATCAGGGATGATCGGGTTGAGTACTTGTGGTTGAGAATTAGAGGGAAGTTCGGGAGGGCAGACATCCAGGTTGGAGTCTGTTATAGACCACCCAACCAGGAGGAAGATGTAGATGAGGCATTCTATAGGCAGCTTAAGGCTGTCTCAAGGTCACCTGACCTCATTCTCATGGGCGACTTCAACCTGCCTGATATCTGCTGGGATCTCAACACAGCAGAAAGAAGGCAGTCGAGGAGGTTTCTGGAGTGTATGGAGGACAGCTTCTTATCCCAGGTGCTGCGTGAACCTACCAGGGGTAAGGCTCTGCTTGACCTCCTCTTCACCAACAGGGAAGGGCTGGTGGGGGATGTGGTGGTCGGAGGGTGTTTAGGGACCAGTGACCACGAGATAATTGAATTTTCGGTATTCAGCCAAGCCAAGAGGGGTAGCAAGAAGACCTCCACTCTGGACTT
Source organism: Colaptes auratus (assembly GCA_015227895.2). Classification (NCBI taxonomy): domain Eukaryota; kingdom Metazoa; phylum Chordata; class Aves; order Piciformes; family Picidae; genus Colaptes; species Colaptes auratus. Next base: position 51,440,080 of record CM026897.1, on the reverse strand, counting down.
CAGGAGGGCAGACTTCAGGCTACTCAAGGAACTAACTCAGAAGGTTCCCTGGGATACAGCCCTTAAAAATAAAGGGGTCCAGGAGAGCTGGAGCTGCTTCAAAGAAGAACTCTTGAAGGTTCAGGAACAGGCTGTGCCAGTGTCCCGGAAGATGAGCCGCCGGGGCAGACGGCCAGCCTGGTTGGTCAATGAACTCTTAATAGAACTAAGGGAAAAAAAGAGGGTGTACCATCTCTGGAAGAAAGGGGAGGCAACCTATGGAACGTTTAGGGATGTTGCTAGGACATGCAGAAAGAAAATTAGGGAGGCAAAAGCCCATTTAGAACTTAGACTGGCCTCTGCTGTGAAGGACAACAAAAAGTCCTTCTATAAATACATCAATAGCAAGAGGAAGGGCAAGGACAACCTCTACTCCTTGGTTGACACGGAGGGGAACGTTGTAACAAAGGATGAGGAAAAGGCAGAGGTACTTAACACCTTCTTTGCCTCAATCTTTACTAGGATGGCAGAATGTCTTCCAGACAGCTGGCCTGCAGAGCTGGCAGAGGGAGCCAGGGAGCTGCATGGTTTCCCGCTGCTCCAGGAGGTAGTTAGAGATCTTCTGAGCCGCTTGGACTCCCACAAGGCCATGGGACCGGATGGGATCCATCCTAGGGTGGTGAGAGAGCTGGCAGATGAGCTGGCCAAGCCGCTCTCCATCATTTTTCAGCAGTCCTGGCTCACTGGAGAGGTCCCAGAAGACTGGAAGCTGGCCAACATGGTGCCCATCCACAAGAAGGGCCGGTTGGATGAGCCAGGGAATCATAGGCCTGTCAGCCTGACCTCAGTGCCAGGCAAGATTATGGAACAGCTCATCTTGAGTGCAATCACACAGCACTTACAGGATGGCCAAGGGATCAGGCCTAGCCAGCATGGCTTTAGGAAGGGCAGGTCCTGCCTCACCAACCTGATCTCCTTCTATGATCAGGTGACCCGCCTGGTTGATGTGGGGAGGGCTGTGGATGTGGTCTACCTGGACCTCAGCAAGGCCTTTGACACCGTCCCCCACAGCAAAGTCCTGGCCAAGCTGGCAGCCCATGGCTTGGATGGGAGCACACTGCGTTGGGTTAGGAACTGGCTGGAGGGCCGAGCCCAGAGAGTGGTGGTGAATGGTGCCACATCCGGCTGGCGGCCTGTCACTAGTGGTGTGCCCCAAGAATCAGTGCTGGGCCCCATGCTCTTCAACATCTTTATTGATGATCTGGATGAGGGCATCGAGTCCATCATCAGTAAATTTGCAGACGACACCAAGCTGGGGGCAGTAGTTGATCTGCTGGAGGGCAGAGAGGCTTTGCAGAGGGACCTCGACAGGCTGGACAGATGGGCAGAATCCAACAGCATGAGATTGAACACATCCAAGTGCCGGGTTCTGCACATTGGCCACAGCCACCCCATGCAGTGCTACAGGCTGGGGTCAGAGTGGCTGGAGAGCGGCCAGGCAGAGAGGGACCTGGGGCTACTGGTTGATTGTAGGCTGAACATGAGCCTGCAGTGTGCCCAGGCAGCCAAGAAGGCCAATGGCATCCTAGCCTACATCAGAAACAGTGTGGCCAGCAGGAGCAGGGAGGTCATTCTGCCCCTGTACACTGCACTGGTTAGGCCACACCTCGAGTACTGTGTCCAGTTCTGGGCCCCTCAGTTTAGGAAGGATGTTGTCTTGCTGGAGCGTGTCCAGAGAAGGGCAACAAAGTTGGTGAGGGGTTTGGAAGACAAGCCCTATGAGGAGAGGCTGAGGGAGCTGTGGTTGCTTAGCCTGGAGAAGAGGAGACTGAGGGGTGACCTTATTGCTCTCTACAACTACCTGAAGGGAGGTTGTAGCCAGGCAGAGGTTGGTCTCTTCTCCCAGGCAGCCAGTACCAGAACAAGAGGACACAGTCTCAGGCTGCGCCAGGGCAGGTTTAGACTGGATCTTAGGAAGAAGTTCTATACCGAGAGAGTGATTGCCCACTGGAATCAGCTGCCTGTGGAAGTGGTGGAGTCACCTTCATTGGAGGTGTTCAAGAAGAGGCTTGATGGGGTGCTTGGTGCCACAGTTTAGTTTTTTAGTTGTTTAGGTGGGTTGTATTGTACTGTATTGTACTGTGTTTGCACTGTATTGTATTTAGGTGGGTTGGATTGGTTGATGGGTTGGACGTGATGATCTTGAAGGTCTCTTCCAACCGGGTGGATTGTATTGTATTGTATTGTATTGTATTGTATCTTGAGTGCAATCACTGTTTACGTGAAGGATGGCCAAGGGATCAGGCCCAGCCATCATGGATTTAGGAAGGGCAGGTCCTGCCTCTCCAACCTGATCTCCTTCTATGATCAGGTGACCAGCCTGGTGGATGTGGGGCAGGCTGTGGATGTAGTCTATCTGGACTTCAGCAAGGCCTTTGACACCATCCCCCACAGCAAAGTCCCGTCCAAGCTGTCAGCTCGTGGCTTGGACAGCAGCACTCTATGCTGTGTTAGGAACTGGCTGGAGGGCCGAGCCCAGAGAGTGGTGGTGAATGGTGCCACATCCAGTTTGCAACCAGTCACTAGTGATGTCCCCCAGGAATCAGTTCTGGGCCTCATGCTGTTCAATATCTTCATTGATGATCTGGATGAGGGGGTTTGAGTCTGTCACCAGTAAATTTGCAGATGACACCAAGTTAGGAGCAGATGTTGATCTGTTAGAGGGTAGAAGGGCTATCCTGAATGACTTTGACTGGCTGGACAGATGGGCAGAGTCCAACAGGATGGCATTCAACAAGTCCAAGTGCTGAGTGCTGCACTTTGGCCACAACAACCCCATGCAGAGCTACAGGCTGGGGTCAGAGTGGCTGGAGAGCAGCCAAACAGAAGCGTCCTGGGGGTACTGATTGGCAGCCAGCTGAACATGAGCCAGCAGTGTGCCCAGGTGGCCAAGAAGGCCAATGGCACCCTCACCTGCATCAAGAATAGTGTAGCCAGCAGGAGCGGGGAAGTCATTGTGCCCCTGGACTCAGCACTGGTTAGGCCACACTGTGAGTCCTGTGTCCAGTTCTGGGCTCCTTAGTTTAGGAAGGACATTGAGACACTTGAACGTGTCCAGAGAAGGGCAATGAGGCTGGTGAGAGGCCTCAAGCACAAGCCGTACAAAGAGCGGCTGAGGGAGCTGGGATTGTTTAGCCTGGAGAAGAGGAGGCTCAAGGGAGACTTTATTGCTGTTTACTACTACCTGTAGGAAGGTTGTAGCCAGGAGGGGGTTGGTCTCTTCTCCCAGGCAACCATCACCAGAACAAGAGGACACAGTCTCAAGCTGCACCAGGGGAAGTTTAGGTTTGAGGTGAGGAGAAAGTTCTTCACAGAGAGTTGTTAGCCGTTGGAATGGGCTGCCCAGGGAGGTGGTGGAGTCACCATCCCTGGAGAGGATTGGATGTGGCACTTCATGCCATGGTTTAGTAGTCTTGAGGTCTGTGGTGACAGATTGGACTTGATGATCTTTGAGGTCTCTTCTAACCTTATCAATTCTATGATTCTATGATGCTAATATTTTTATATTCTTCTTATTTTGTGGAGCCTAAAACTGTGCACAGTACTTAAGGTGAACCTCCACCAATGCTGAGTGTAGTGCAACAAATCCCTTCTTTCAGCCAGTTGGCTGTACTGTGCTTAATGCACCCCAGGACACAGTTAGCCATTTTGACCACCAATGAACCTTGCTGACTCACTGAGCTTATCATCCAGCGCAGTATCCTGAACCCTTTCTGCAGGGTTGTCCCTGTATTTCCTGTATGTCCAGGGTTACACTGATCTGTCTGTGAAAATATGAATCAATATAAGAAAGTAGCGCAGTAGAGAGTTTTGTAATTCTTGTTCTTTCTTTCCATTATTTTGGAGATTTTAATGGCTTTTTTCTGAGGCACAGTTAGCTCTGTGGTACTGTTGTTACATATGATAAGCTGCTTCACAACAAGAGCCAAGAAACTAAATGGGGGAGGTGTATTTTAGGAAGGATGTTGACTCGCTGGAATGTGTCCCAGAGAAGGGCAACAAGGTTGGTGAGGGGTTTGGAAGACAAGCCCTATGAGGAGAGGCTAAGGGATCTGGAGTTGCTTAGCCTGGAGAAGAGGAGACTCAGGGGTGACCTTATTGCTCTCTACAACTACCTGAATGGAGGTTGTGGACAAGTGGAGGTTGGTCTCTTCTCCCAGGCAGCCAGGACCAGAACAAGAGGACACAGTCTCAGGCTGCACCAGGGGAGGTTTAGACTGGATGTTAGGAAGAAGTTCTATGCAGAGAGAGTGATTGCCCATTGGAATAGACTGCTGGTGGAGGTGGTGGAGTCGCCGTCACTGGAGGTGTCCAGGAGGAGACTTGATGGAGTGCTTGGTGCCATGGTCTAGTTGTTTGGGTGGGTTGGATTGGTTGATAGGTTGGACACGATGATCTTGAAGGTCTCTTCCAACTGGTTTATTGTATTGTATTGTATTATTTATTGTATCTAGTAGCAGCAGTCCTGTTTCTGGAGAAGTAACATTCTCTGCTGAAAGGTGCTGCTTAATATCCACATAATATTTTTAAGGCAGGAGGAGAAGTGACCCTTGAGAGGACATTGGTGAATGGTGTCAGTGCCTCTTGTGGACAATGAGAATTGCTGTAAATTTTTTGTATTTTTTTTTTCTGTAGCAAAGCGTAAGAAAAAATAAAGTAGGGAAAAGGGGAGCTATCTGGCTCTCAGAGTTTCACAGGATGCACAAGGGTTGTGCAAACCCTTGGATTTGTGGGATTGAGACCCCACCTGGAGTACTGCGTCCAGCTCTGGAGCTCCTATTACAAGAGGGATCTGGAGGTGCTGGAAGGTGTCCAGAGAAGGGCCATAAGGATGATCAGAGGGCTGGAGCACCTCTCCTATGAGGACAGACTGAGGGAGTTGGGGCTGTTCAGTCTGGAGAAGAGAAGGCTCCAAGGTGACCTAATTGTGGCATTCCAGTATCTGAAGGGGGCCTACAAGAAGGCTGGGGAGGGACTTCTCAGGCTATCAGGTAGTGATAGGACTAGGGGGAATGGAATGAAGCTGCAGGTGGGGAGATTCAGGCTGGATGTGAGGAGGAAGTTCTTCACCATGAGAGTGGTGAAGCGCTGGAATGGATTGTACAGGGAGGTGGGTTGAGGGCCCGTCCCTGAAGGTGTTTAAGACCAGGCTGGATAAGGCTGTGGCCAGTCTGATCCAGTGTGGGGTGTCCCTGCCCATGGCAGAGGGGTTGGAACTAGCTGATCCTTGTGGTCCCCTTCCAAACCTGACTGATACTATGATACTATAAAACAAAAGACTGGCTTTGTCCAAGGAGAATCCTAAGAGTTTTGTAATAAAACAGCAGAATGGGTGGACTGAACTCATCACATAGAAGTGGCGTCCTGAATGTCAGTGTTGTTCAGTGCCACCTGTGGTGCAAGATGGAAAGTGTTGTGTTTGCACATGAATAGTACTTTTTGTTTAATTATCACAGAAGTCTGCAATGCCTCGTGCTCGGTTTGTAAAGCTGAATGATCTAATGTTCAGCTACGTATTTGCTGCAACATATTTATCTAACACCACACACTGTTCTTTCTGTGGCCTCTTGTTCCCTGAGTTCCTGAGATGTGTGATAATGCAGAATGCATCAGTATGTCACATCTGTGCATTTGGATGCCCTTTTGTGCATCCTCCAAGTTGTCAAATATTATTCACCCATTCAAAGCCTTGGGGGAATCGCCTGGGAGGGATCTGTTGTATAGAAAAAAATAAACAGAATCTAAAGGAAGGAACTGAACTGAGAAGTTAAAAAATAATCAACTATTTAATTGAAGGGGTTTCTTACTGGTTCTTTGAAAGTATAGGTAAATTGTTAGTAAATGTTATTTTAGTGCTAAACTAAACATCAGTTTAGCTAGACCAAGGACGGTAACTTTATGGTTTTGCTGAAGGTGAGTTTACCACACATACAATTTCAATTTAGAAATTGAAATTCCAATTCCAGGCTACTGTTGAGATTAATTATAACTATCTTATCCTAGCCAGAAGACACAATTATAGTTACTGGGATGGGTGGCAATGAAGAGGGGAAAACAGGCGACGCACTGCAGGCAAACAGTAGTAAAAATAAATCATTTCACTTGCCAGAATAGCTTTTCTAAAAATGCTTGCTTTGAAGCCTTATTCACTTCAGAGTGCTCTGATTTGTAAAGCCAGTGTGTCTGAGTTTTGTATAATTGTAAATTCTGAGTATCGGAAGGTAGTCTCAATAGCTGAGATTTATTTTTGTAGTCATACTGTTAGCTACTGTGATCATTGTATAAAATTCATTAATTATTGAAGAATAGCCCAAATTCTCCAATTTCCAAATCAATTTGGTCTTATAAATATTAACAGAAACCATTCTGTTAATTATTGAGTCAAAGAATTTACACCTTTGTGGCACATAAGACCTAAATCAGTGAAGACATTAAAAACAGCTTAAACTACATTTGGGGAGTTAAAAAATTTGATTTAATTTCTCTTAAAGGTGCAGAAAATTAAGCTCCATGTCAAGCTTAGCTACTGTCATGCTTCATTATAATTATCTAATCTTGCAGAAATTGTGTGGAACAAAAGTTATGTAGGGCAAAGCATAAAGTATGGCAGAGTGATGTGTTAGGTACAAGTAACATTAGCCCAACTCTATATGAAAGACTAGAAGTGAATTAGTAGTATTAGTGAAGTTAAGCATCTATTATACTTATTTGGTCACTACTAGAGTTCTTAAACTGTTTAATAAATACAAATTAACTCTGTTCCAGTCAAAAAGCATGGGGAAGTACAAGGAATTGACAAACAAAACACACAAGTAGCAAAGTTTGTCTTTTGATCATCCCATGTTAAAAATGCAGATAGAGCTTTATAAAAGCACACATCAAAAATTACTGTAGGAAAGGTACTCCAGAATATCTCGTCAGAATGGTCCTGTGGTTTAATTATGAAAACACTCTTAGTATCTTCCTTCTAATCCCTTAAAGGACAGAAGGACTGGTAATCATTTATTAAAACAGAAAAGAAGGATGTCCCTTTTAAAACTGACAATGTTGGGGTTATAGAGGATTATTATTCTATGAATTGTTACTCAGCTATCTAAGATGAATTTCAGGAGAACAGATAAACATAGGATTAAAGTTTGTAGCATCACCTATTTGTCTAGTAGTCAGAATAGGAGTTCAGGTCATGTTTTGTGGGGGTTTTTTTCATTCTTATTGTTTAAAACTTTTGGTGACATGAAGAACAAAACATACTGCTGCTAAGACTTTCAAGTAGAATTAGAAATCAAACAACAGAATACAGCTTTTTTTTTTTATTAGGGGATTTTCCTTCAGATAATTTTGAATGGAAATTAAGTCTATTTATTTCAAGGTTGCACTTTACCAGAATTCTTTTAATTTAATGTAATATTGTTACAGCTTCTGTCTGATTTCCTGTTTCAGATAGTTGGTAGCAATTGTTGGAAATGATCCTGAAAAAGCAAAAGGCATGCTTTGTTAGGAGTGCTCTCACATTTATAAGAATTTCATGCAAATGTTGGAGAAAATTCTAAACAAAAGTATGTGGTTGGTCTTTTTTCATTTGCAAGTTAATAATTAACGTATTGAGACTTGTACTGCAAAATGTTACAGAAGCAATGACAATCAATACAATACAATACAATGCAATACAATACACCAGGTTGGAAGAGACCTTCAAGATCATCGCGTCCAACCCATCAACCAATCCAACCCACCCAAACAGCTAGATCATGGCACCAAGCACCCTATCAAGTCTCCTCCTGAACACCTCCAATGAAGGTGAATCCACCACCTCCACGGGCAGACCATTCCAATGGGCAATCACTCTCTCTGTATGGAACTTCTTCCTAACATCCAGCCTAAACCTCCCCCGGCACAGCCTGAGACTGTGTTCGCAGTTGCAGTCATGCAGTTTTTGAAACAAAAAAAATTATTTCAGCTTGGTTTTACTGATGAAAATTGAATTAGGTCAATGATTGACTCAATAATCCTAGAGGTCTTTTCCAACCAAAACAATTCCATGATTTTTTTTAGAGTTTGGATTTTTCCTTTGCTTTATTAGTGAAGAAGACTATAGACTTCTCTAAGGAAATCACATTATTTAATAGTGGCATTAATATCCTGACTAACAAAGAAGACTGTAAAGACAAGGAAAGCAAAGAGGGCCATATATTATGAGTTTCAGGTCTGGGTATTATTTCTATGCCTGCTGTTCTAGACAGTTGCTGCAAAAGTCTCAAGCTTTGTGGTATGAATGTACATCTGTTGTGTGATGAAGTAGCTGTGACAGAGACCTTGTATGACAGAATTTATTCAGTAAATTTTTTTAACCCTTTAGTAGTGCATGTGGAGAATCTACACAGATGATTATATAGCTCAGATAATTTCAATGACCAATTTTGCAGCATATCCTTACAAACAGTAGTGTTAGGACAACTTGCAGTATTGAACTGCAGCATAGGGGAGAAATAATAGCCTACATGACATGAGGATGGAGAATGTATTAATCTTAGATGAAGTAGTAGGTTGACAAAAAGGGGCACAGAATGTTACTACAGATCACTTATATAACTCTTCATGTATTATCACTTCTGTATTATCAATTGACATTCCAAATCGCTCTTTACTTCTACTTTGAAAATCAGAAAGAAGACTGTCATTTTTAGGACTGTAAAATGTGTTTCGAGGAATCAGTTGAAATGAGAAATTACTCCACATACACTTTGTGCAAGTTGGTGATAAGTTTTCGTGGGACAGATTATTTCTACACTGAACCCATCACTAGGCATTTGACATTTACACATTTTTTTCTTAGAAATTTTTATTCAAAAGTCCTGGCTCACTGGAGAGGTCCCAGAAGACTGGAAGCTGGCCAACGTGGTGCCCATCCACAAGAAGGGCCGGTTGGACGAGCCAGGGAATTACAGACCTGTCAGCCTGAGCTCAGTGCCAGGCAAGATTATGGAACAGGTCACCTGGAATGCAATCAGAGCACTTACAGGATGGCCAAGGGATCAGGCCCAGCCAACATGGATGCAGGAGGGGCAGATCCTGCCTGACCAACCTGATATCCTTCTATGATAAAGTGACCTGCCTGGTGCATGTGGGGAAGGCTGTGGATGTGGCCTACCTGGACTTCAGCAAGGCCTTTACATCGCTCCCCACAGCAAACTCCTGGCCAAGCTGTCAGACCATGGCTTGGACAGCAGCACTCTGTGCTGGGTTAGGAACTGGCTGGAGGGCCGAGCCCTGAGAGTGGTGGTGAATGATGCCGCCTCCAGCTGGAGGCCAGTCACTAGTGGTGTCCCTCAGGGATCAATGTTGGGCCCCATCCTGTTCAATATCTTTATTGATGATCTGGATGAGGGCATTGAGTCCATCATCAGTAAGTTTGCAAATGACACCAAGCTGGGGGCAGGTGTTGGTCTGTTAGAGGGTTGGAGTGCTCTGCAGAGGGACCTCAACAGGCTGGACAGATGGGCAGAATCCAAAAGCATGAGATTTAACACATCTAAGTGCCAGGTTCTACACATTGGCCACAACAACCCCATGCAGTGCTACAGGCTGGGGTCAGAGTGGCTGGAGAGCGGCCAGGTAGAAAGAGACCTGGGGGTACTGGTTAATAGTAGGCTGAACATGATCCAGCAGTGTGCCCAGGCAGCCAAGAAGGCCAATGGCATCCTGGCCTGCATCAGGAACAGTGTGGCCAGCAGGAGCAGGGAGGTCATTCTGCCCCTGTACACTGCACTGGTTAGGCCACACCTTGAGTACTGTGTCCAGTTCTGGGCCTCTCAGTTTAGGAAGGATGTTGACTTGCTGGAAGGTGTCCAGAGAAGGACAACGAAGTTGGTGAGGGGTTTGGAAGACAGGCTCTATGAGGAGAGGCTGAGGGAGCTGGGGTTGCTTAGCCTGGAGAAGAGGAGGCTCAGGGGAGACCTTACTGCTGTCTACAACTACCTGAAGGGAGGTTGTAGCCAGGTGTTGGCTGGTCTCTTCTCCCAGGCAACCAGCACCAGAACATGAGGACACAGTCTCAAGGTTTGCTGGAGAGGTTTAGGCTGGATGTTAGGAAGAAATTCTTCATAGAGAGAGTGATCTCCCATTGGAATGGGTTGCCCAGGGAGTTGGTGGAGTTGCCATAATTGGAGGTGTTTAGGAGAAGACTTGATAGGGTGCTTGCTTGCATGGTTTAGTTGATTAGATGGTGTTGGATGATGGGTTGGACGCGATGAACTTGAAGGTCTCATCCAACCTGATTAATTATGTTCTGTTCTATTCTATTCTATTCTATTCTATTCTATTCTATTCTATTCTACTCTATTCTATTCTATTCGGTAGTACCTTGCTTTTTTAGCTTTTTGTATCTCCTTATTTTGGAGAATAATTATTGAGTCCACGTAAAATCATCTTTCTTTCTGTTACATCACTTCCTATGTACCTTATCCAAAATGTTTGTAAGAAAGAAGTGCTTGCTGTCATGTCTATCCTATTAGGTTTTGCATCTCACATGCTTGTAAAATTACAAATTTTTGCGCAGCATTTTCCTTGATTCATTTATGAAAATGAGCTGCTGACTTGTTTCGCATGGTTAACAATGTCAATGCGTATTTCTCTGTTAGTACACACTCTGGACTCATTGCATCTATAACAGAGATGATATTCCAAGGCAGAAATACTTGTTTTGCTCCATCACTGGCTGAGATTGTTGAGTCCAAGATGATATAGAATGCTTAAACATTTCATTAGCTCAGGGAAAAGAAAAACTGATTCAGGGGGTTATCTCCCTGTGCTCCAAAACAATTTATTTGTGGTACTGTTTTACTAGGATTTTTATGTGACAAAAAAGCACAATAGTGCTTAAGACTAGATGGGGATGGAAGAACCTGGAAACTATAGGCCAGTCAGCCTGACCTCAGTGCCAGGGAAAATGATGGAGCAGATTATCCTGGCGGCAATAATTGCACACCTGCAGGATGGCCAAGGGATCAGGTCCAGCCAGCATGGATTAGGAAGGGCAGGTCCTGCCTGACCAACCTGATCTCCTTCTGTGATCAGGTGACCCGCCTGGTGGATGTGGGGAGGCCTGTGGATGTGGTCTACCTGGACTTCAGCAAGGCCTTTGACACCATCCCCCACAGCAAACTGCTGGCTAAGCTGTCAGCTCGTGGCTTGGACAGCAGCACTCTGTGCTGGGTTAGGAACTGGCTGGAGGGCCGAGCCCAGAGAATGGTGGTGAATGGTGCCACCTCCAGCTGGAGGCCAGTCACTAGTGGCGTCCCCCAGGGATCAGTGCTGGGCCCCATCCTCTTCAATGTCTTCAGTGACGATCTGGATGAGGGGATCGAGACAGTCATCAGTAAATTTGCAGATGACACGAAGTTGGGAACAGATGTCGGTCAGTGAGAAGGTAGGAGGGCTCTGCAGAGGGACCTTGACCGACTGGACAGATGGGCAGGGTCCAACAGGATGGCATTCAACAAATCCAAGTGCCAGGTGCTGCACTTTAGCCGCAACAACCCCATGCAGAGCTACAGGCTGGGGTCGGAGTGGCTGGAGAGCGGCCAGACAGAGAGGGACCTGGGGGTGCTGGTTGACAGCCGCCTGAACATGAGCCAGCAGTGTTCCCAGGTGGCCAAGAAGGCCAACGGCATCCTGGCCTGCATTAGGAATAGTGTGGCCAGCAGGAGCAGGGAGGTCATTGTGCCCCTGTACTCTGCTTTGGTTAGGCCACACCTTGAGTCCTGTGTCCAGTTCTGGGCCCCTCAGTTTAAGAAGGACATCAAGACACTTGAACGTGTCCAGAGAAGGGCAACAAGGCTGGTGAGAGGCCTTGAGCACAAGCCTTATGAGGAGAGGCTGAGGGAGCTGGGGTTGTTTAGCCTGGAGAAGAGGAGGCTCAGGGGCAACCTCATTGCTCTCCACAACTACCTGAAGGGTGGTTGTAGCCAGGAAGGGGTTGGCCTCTTGTCTCAGGCAACCAGCACCAGAACAAGGGGACACAGTCTCAAGCTGCACCAGGGGGAAGTTTAGGCTTGAGGTGAGGAGAAAGTTCTTCACTGAGAGAGTGATTTGTCATTGGAATGGGCTGCCCGGGGGAGGTGGTAGAGTCACTGTCCCTGGAGGTGTTCAAGAGGGAATTGGACGTGACACTTGGTACCATAGTCTAGTCATGGGGTCTGTGGTGACAGGTTGGACTTGATGATCTTCAAGGTGTCTTCCAACCTTGGTGATACTGTGATACTGTGATACTGGGATGACTGGAAGTTGTCAGAGCAGCCAAAGCCAACCTTGAACACAGTACATAGTGAACAAGTAACAACACTGTCTTGACAAAATCTGTGTAGCTAGTGATATAACACATATATAAATACAAATGAAATTAACAATTTAATGTTTACTTGTCATTATCAAATACAACTGCAAATTAACGTAATAATATGATGAAATCTTCCAGTGCCATTTTACTAGAAAGTTGTACTTCAGGGTGGTTACACACGTAAAGATTGAATTCCTTGACTTCAACTGCACAAGAGTGTATTTCTGGAAGTTGATAGCAATTTCTAGTGATTTCATATGAATGACATCAGGTACTTTACAGGGCTTTCTATTTTTGCTATGAATATTAGATTGGGAGCTCATTTTGATATCTTTGTAGCAAAACTTGCTTTCAAAAGCAGTTTAGTCTAAAATTATTAATGCTACTTGCAAGCAACCTTCAACTCAGGACTTTTTGTATTCTCATAGGATAAGGCACATTCAGAAATAGCTTGACTAGTTGCATTCTGTAATTTTTTCCTTGACAAACTAGATTAATTTCCGCAACCAAGTGAGGAAATTGCTACTTACATATTTAAAAATAATTATTATTTGGTATTTTATATATTAATGTTGATTCATACACAAATATCACTCAGATATATTTAACTGGAAATCCCACGGACTGAAGTAAAATTTCTGTCTTAATATAGACTGAAGTATTTGACATAAAGCAACTTTTCACTGAATATTGATTTTTGAGATTCTTGCTTGTTATTCTGGTTAGTAATTTCTTATCAGAATTTTCCTTAGCAACCAACAGGGGAGTAACACATGTTTAGATCATAGGAACAGTAAGGTTGAAAAGGGCATTATCAAGTCCAACCATCAACCTAAGTCCACCATGGCCATTAAACCATATCCCTAAGTTCCACATGTATTTGTGTTGTGACCAAAGTGTGGTCATCAGCTCATTGATCTGGCCCATCCAGATCCCTCTGCAAAGTTTTTTTACCCTCCTACTCAATTTAGTGCCATCTACAAACTTACTGAAAGTGTACTTGGTCCCCTCATACAAATCATTGATAAAGATGTTAAGACTGGCACCAAAACTTAGCCCTGGGGAACACCACTATTGACTAGCCACCAACTGAACTTAATTCCATTCACTGCAACTCTCTGGGATCAGTCATCCAGCCAGTTTTCATCTCAGAGAAGAATACATCTTTCTAAGGTGTAGTAGGGTGATAAAGTTCCCCACACACACACAAAGAAACCACAGCTAACTCAGTCGGAAAAGCAGATGAAAGCTATATTCACAGGCATAAATGGAATGCAATGAATATGTACACAAATATACAATATTTACAATATATACAGAAATGCACAGCAATGAACATAATGCAGAAAAGCCTTTTCCCTCCAGCCGGCCCAGGGGGGTTCCCGGAACCCCCCTCTCTCCCTCCCTACCTCCCCTTTTTTTCCCAAAAAGGGTTAGAGAGAGAGAGAAAGGCAATTAAGGAGAAAAATTCTGTTAGCTCAAAGCGTGTGCAAGAATTAGTTTTCTTATCTGGTTAGCTTTGTTAATTCAAGGTCGCTCCTGTCCGGCAAAGCTGCTGCTTCAGAGAGAGAAAAAGTACAGAACTCAACACAGCCTGAACACAGACCAGACTGGCAGAACCCAAACCCAAAGCTGCATTCTACCAATCCACCAATGAAATTAGTTTAGACTATCTTGGTTTTGTTTAAATATCAAAAACATTCAGCCAGAGTGTTCAGCAACTGTCTCTTTCTTAAAGGCACAGCCTAAACCGGTCACATAAGGTATGAGCCATCAGCTTCTCCAGAAGAATACTGTGAGATACAGTGCTAAAGGATTTACTGAAGTCCAGGTAGAAAATATCCACCAGCCTTCCCCTCATCCACAAGGTCACCTGGTCATGCTGTTTGGCCCTGATATTACAATAATAATACAATACACCAGGTTGAAAGAGACCTTCAAGATCATTGCGTCCAACCCATCAACCAATCCAACCCACCCAAACAACTAAACCATGGCACCAAGCACCCCATCAAGTCTCCTCCTGAACACCTCCAATGAAGGTGACTCCACCACCTCCACGGGCAGACCATTCCAATGGGCAATCACTCTCTCTGTATGGAGAGAGTGATTATCTTCCTGGACTACAAAATAACATTTGAGCTATGAATCTCTCTCTACAAGACCACTTAGCTAATTAGAGAACTAGCACTTTAACTTCTGTGGGGTAGTAAAAGAATTTTGTTGTTGTTGTTATAATTTCACACATTTTCCTAATAAGAGAAACTTGTGTTTCAAAGACCTACTTTTACTTAGGTTTTCATAATGCTGCTGTGTAATTCATATTTTATGGAGTAATTTTTTCTTTCAGTACAGCCATTGTTTCTTTGTTGATAGGTTCTAGAAAGTTTTAAGATCATGGATTACAGTCTGCTACTGGGAATCCACATCCTGAACAGTAAAGCAAAGGAAAAAGAGGGAGAGAATTCCCAGGGCGCTTCAGAAACAAAACGTCCTGGAGGGCAGAAGGTTCTCTATTCCACAGCCATGGAGTCCATACAGGGCCCTGGGAAGTCAGGGGACTCTGTCACCACAGAGACAACAAACACGTAAGTGCCATGACTTGCTCTTAAGGTTAGTATCCAAAATTGCACATTCTGTTTCCTCAGTCTGTGTCACTTGGCATTAAGAGGCAAAACTTTCAAGAGTGCACTGCAGCAGGACCTTTTCTTTCTTAAAAAAAAAAAAAAAAAGCTGGACCAGCAAGATTTGCTGCAGGGCAGGAAATGAAAATGTTTGATTAGTATATTGATCATTTTTAAGTACATGATAGCAAATGTGGTTATTTCAGAGTGACTTATGTATGCACAAGTATATTAATTTATAAAAGAGATGCTATGAAACAGCTATTGCAAGAGTCTTGGGTATAATCTAATTTTAACTGGAAGCAGACTGAGCCATAAGCAAAACCTAATTCTTAACATTGAAACAGATATTCCTGCAGTGGTTATTTTCATCTCAAATTAGTATACTCAATACATAAAACTATATCATAGTAGTATCAAAGTATCAGTCAGGGTTGGAATGGACCACAAGGATCATCTAGTCCAACCCCCCTGCCATGGGCAGAGACACCCCACACTGGATCAGGCTGGCCAGAGCCTCATCCAGCCTGGGCTTAAACACCTCCAGGGACGGGGCCTCAACCACCTCCCTGGACAACCCATTCCAGGGCTTCACCACTCTCATGGGGAAGAACATCCTCCTCACATCCAGCCTGAATCTCCCTACCTCCAGCTTCATTCCATTCCCCCTAGTCCTATCAAAGCTTGGTGTCATCAGCAAACTTGCTTAGGGTGCACTCAATGCCACTCTCCATGGCACCCACAAAGATGTTGAACAAGACTGGTCCCAGGAGTGATCCCTGAGGGACTCCGCTTGTCACTGGCCTCCACTGGGACATGGACCCATTGACAGCCACTCTTTGGGTGAAGCCCTCAAGCCAGTTCTTTATCCATCTAGTGGTCCACCCATTAAACCCTTGTGTCACCAGCTTGGAGACCAGGATGTGGTCTCCAACATCATCTGCCAGTTCTCTCAGCACCCGTGGGTATATCCTGTCGGGTCCCATGGACTTGAACACTTTCAGGTTCTTCAGGTGATCACGAACCTGAGCTTCACTTATGATGGGCAGTTCTTCCTCCCCGGCCCTGCCATCGTCTGCCATGACTCCAGGAGTGTGGCTGGAGGCCCTTGCAGTGAAGACTGAGGTAAAGTAGTTATTGAGTACCTCAGCCTTTTCCACATCACTTGTGGCCATTTCACCAGTTTCCTTTCTGAGGGGGCCCACACCTTCCCTACTCTTCTTCTTGCCATTAATATACCTGTAGAAATTCTTAGTGCTCCCTCTAACTTCCCTGGCTAGATTAAATTCAAACTCTGTTTTGGCTTTCCTAACCAGGCCTCTTGCTGCTCAGGCAGCTTCCTTATATCCCCCCCTGTTCTAGCTGTCCTTCCCTCCACTTCCTGTAGAGTTTCTTTTTAAGTAATAGTGTATCCAGCTGCTCCTTGCTCATCCAGGCAGGCCTCCTAGCATTCTTTCCTGCTTTTCTCTTTGTTGGTATACACTGCTCCTGGACACAGAGGAGGTGGTCCTTGAATACTGACCAGCTGTCCTGGGTCCCTCTTCCCTCCAGGGCTTCGTCCCACAACACTTTGGCTAGCAGATCCCTGAAGCGATCGAAGTCTGCACGCCTAAAGTCTAGGGTCATAAGCTTAGAATAGGTCCTCCTGATAGCCCTGAGGATATTAAATTCAACTGCTTCATGGTCACTGCAGCCAAGGCTGTCTCTGAGCCTCACATTGGTTACCAGCCCTTCCCTGTTGGGGGGAGAACAAGGTCCAGCAGAGCACCTTTTCTTGTTGGTTCCTCTACCATTTGGAGGAGGAAGTTGTCTTCTATGCAGTCCAGGAACATCCTGGATTGCTGGTGCCTTGCTGTGTTGTCCCTCCAGCAGATGTCAGGCTGGTTGAAATCACCCATGAGGACCAGGGCTTGTGATCTGGAAGCTGCTTCTATTTGCCTGTGGAGGGCCTCATCTGCTTGGTTCTGCTGGTCAGGTGGCCTGAAGGAGACCCCCACAGTAATATCTCCTTCCCCTGTCTTGCCTTTAGTTTTAACCCATACACTCAACCAGCTCATCATCCCTCCCCAGGTGTAGCTCCACTGATTCCAGCTGGTTATTGACATAGAGGGCAACACCTCCTCCTCTCCTTCCCTGCCTATCCTTCCTAAAGAGCTTATACTCGTCTATCCCTACATTCCAGTCATGGCAATCATCCCACCAAGTTTCAGTAATGCCCACTATGTCATGGCATCCCAGCAGCTCAGTGGCCCTTAATTCATCCTGTTTGTTGCCCAAGCTGTGTGCATTTGCAGAGAAGCCCTTCAGCTTGGGCTGGCCCTGTCCTCCTCTTGTGCCAGTTCCCCTTGGTTTCCACAGAATGTCCTGGTGCATCATTTGTGGCTTGCCCAGGACCCTATTAAGCCCTTCTCCCCTTCAACAACCACTGAAGTGCAGTCATATCCACATATGATATTTCTGGAGATTAAGAACTTCTGCCTTCCTCTTATTTTTCTGCCTGGCAAGAACTGCAGTTGACATTCAAGTATATAGATGATAATTGTTCTATTGTTTACTTTGAAATATATTCAGTGTTAGAAAGAGCATTATGTTCGCCATTTTTTAATATATTCAGTCCTTCATTATAACAAGAGTTCAATTTCAAATTAAGGACTTACTCTTCTCCTACTTCTCAAGAGAGATGTCTAGGTAAATAAAACTAATTATATAGAAACATATGCTTAACTTGCAAACAAATGGGAGAAATGTGGTATTTAGCATTTATTGAGAGTTTCCAGGTGTTCGGAGCTCTAGAATATAAATTAGACAAGGATGAATTTCACTCAGGTTTTAGAGCAGTACTCACATTCACACAGAAGATAGTGAATGCTCTAATGTGCTGGCAGTGTGCACCGTTGGTTTTTGAGGGGTGTTGGGTTTTGGGGTTTAATTTTTAACTGATACCCAAACCTGATTATATAGTCCCTTTGTTTATTATGTATGGAAACCCATCCTGGACTCCTACATCACCATGAATGTGTCCCTTTTGCTCTTGGTTGCCTCAGGTGTTATTGCTTGGCCTGTGTGGCAGTTTGGGCTGGGTGCCTCCTGCTGCCACGTGGGGTGCACCTCTGGTGCCCTGGGTGTCCAGCCCAGTGGGTAGACACAGGAAGTAGTGTATTTCATTCTCATAATGTCTTGCTCCCTATAAATCTATCAGCAAGGTCTCACACTTCCTCTTTCTTCCCTCACTGCTCCCATGGGAGATGCTCCCTATCTGGTAATGGAAGGGGAGTTATCTCAAGGCCTCTTAGGCCTGGCTAGGCCTAATGGCAAGAGAAGAAGTGGATAGGGCAATCTTAGATCTGGCCAGCTGAGATTAGCCTAACAGTGGAGGGGGGGGAAGAAAGAGCCCTGGGGGTTTTGGGTGTACCCTCAGGTACAAGAAGGGAAATCTTGGGAGGCTTTCTGAGTATGCTTTGGGTTTCTTTTGTCACTGGGCTTGCAGTTCTCTGTAAAACATTCACTGCTTTTCCATTTAAACTTTCCATCACTTCTGCAATCTGTTTTTTTTGAGTCTCGTTTTTTCTGCCCTGGTGGGAGGCAAGAGAGGGTCTGCCTCAAACTGGGACAGCATGAGATTGTACAGCCTGTGATATCCCTCTGGGCAGCTGAGCTGTGCCAAATGTTCCCTTCACAACTTCTTGTCCACCCCCAGCCTCCTCACTAGTAGGGTGATGTGAGAAGCAGAAAAAGTCTCGATGTTTTGTAAGTACTGCCCAAAAGTGACTAAACCCTTGGTGCGCTATCAACACTGTTTTGGTCACAAATGCAAGTAATAGCACCACAGAGCTACTACAAAGAAAATTAACTCTGTCCCATATAAACCCAGTGCACTGTACCTTCCATAGAATAGAATAGAATAGAGTAGAGTAGAATAGAATAGAATAGAATAGAATACAATACAATACAATACAATACAATACAATACACCAGGTTGGAAGAGACCTTCAAGATCATTGCGTCCAACCTATCATCCAACACCACCTAATCAACTAAACCGTGGCACCAAGCACCCCATCAAGTCTCCTCCTGAACACCTCCAATGATGGTGACTCCACCACCTCCCTGGGCAGCCCATTCCAATGGGCAATCACTCTCTCTGTGTAGAACTTCTTCCTAACATTCATCCTAAACCTCCCCTGGCACAGCCTGAGATGGTGTCCTCTTGTTCTGGTGCTGGCTGCCTAGGAGAAAAGAGTCCAAAACACTGTAGTAACTACTACCTAGGCAAAGGAGGTTAAGATTTCAGCAAAAATATTAGAGAAACAGCTATTACATGTATCTTCCAAGCTGAAAATAATAAATAAATGTTGCCTTAGCCCCATGGATTGAGCAGTATAGGTATTTTATCATAATATGGGTACAGCTAAGAAGCAAAACAACAGAATTTGCAAGTACTAAGGCACAGATTTATTTTCATATTTAACATATTTATCCTGAGCGAAAATGAAGGGAAGAACACGTAGCTGTTGTTCAAGAACACACATCTTGAACATAAACCCATATGCTAATATCTGCCTTAAATTACATTCCATCCAGGTGTGATAAATATATTCTTATTGCACACACACACAAAAAAAATCATCCAAAGTTTACAGACTCATCTCACAGTCTTTTTCCATTAGAAGTTCACATCAGGTTTTATTTTCACTAAAATTTCTAACACTGGAAATCATAATTTTTCAGACTGTACTGGCCTTTGTTACTCTGCACTTTTTCTAAAAATAGTATCACTTTTCTGAAGATCAGTATCCGCCTTTTTTTGGAAACAATCAAATTCAAGACAGCCAGCATGCCTTTATTAGGGGCAAATCCTGCCTGACCAACCTAGTGGCTTTTGATGATAAAGTAACTATGTCAGCAGATAAGAGACAACCTATGGATGTGAACTAATGTAGTTCTACTACTGAAAGCCTACTGCAGCAGTTGAATCCTCCCTTAGGCCCTTCTCTTATATTGCCCATTGGAATGGGCTGCCTGGGGAGGTGGTGGAGTCACCATCATTGGAGGTGTTTAGGAGGAGACTGGAAGGGGTGCTTGGTTGCATGGTTTAGTTGATTAGGTGGTGTTGGATGATAGGCTGGATGCAATGATCTTGAAGGTCTCTTCCAACTTGGTCTATTCTATTCTATTCTATTCTATTCTATTCTATTCTATTCTATTCTATTCTATTCTATTCTATTCTAATCTATTCCATTCCATTCCATTCCATTCCATTCCAGTCTAGTCTAGTCTAGTCTATATTGACCTAGCTGGCAATGTGCCAGACCTCACTCAGGTGGATGGAAATAAGCCCCAACCACCTCTCCAGGAAACCTGTTCAAGTGTTCCACTATTCTCATGGTAATGTTTTACCTCTTCCTTAGGTTTTCAGATGGGTACAGTTCACCTATTAACTGATGATCAGAGATGTCTTTGAAGATAATCTAACTACATTTCTGTTGTTTCTCTCAGAATGGGAGGTATTCCAGCTAAAAGCCATAAAGGAGAAAAGCTGCTTCTATTTATGGGTATTATTGATATACTTCAGTCTTATAGGTAAGTTGAATTTCAGGGTTTTATTGAGTAAGCTATTCTGAAATCACTTTAAATGCAGGAGCTTAATAAAACAACTCTTACTTTGTTTTCATGTGCTTAGGCTAATGAAGAAGCTGGAACATTCATGGAAAGCTCTTGTATATGATGGGGTAAGTAAAGATTTTACTTTTTTTTTTTTCCAAACTGCTGATATTCTAGCTATTGGAGCTTTGACTTGCTTTGATCAGGAAAGAGTATATTCATAGTCTGCCATCACCAGGACATCTTCAGATCCATTTCCAATACATTTTCTGATTTTAGTTACTGATCTTTCAAAAAGCAACTCAAATGAGCAGCTTGTCCTTATAACATACAAAAGATAGTGGAGACTTAGCAGGAAATGGATGAATCTGTAATTGAATAATGTGGGTAATGTGAAAAAAAATTTCAAGTGCTAAGAAGACTTTACAGAATATGGCTGTATAATTCATAACTCATAATCTCATAAATGTAAAACCTAAAGAAAATATCTTGAAGCCTTAAAAAAGGAAGCACTTCTTAGGATTAACTTGTATTAAGTGTGCCTGAAACATATGATGGTGTCCAGCTTCTTTCTTGACAATTTACTTTCATTTACTTATGGAAACAGTGACTGAGAGCTTTTTCAATCTTGTAGGATACTGTTTCGGTTCACCGGCCAAGTTTTTATGCAGACAGATTTTTAAAGTTTATGAGTACAAAGGTTTTCAAGAAAGTTCAAGGTAAGAGAGTTGCAACTTTTACTCTTTTGGATATTTTTATAATCATTACTTTATAATGTTCTTGTCCTGCAATAAAAGAATCTTTTTTCATCATTGTGTAGCATGTGTACTCCCAGAAGCTGAGTTTCTTCACAGGATCTAATGAAATTACTTACAGAACATTATTTGCTATGTACTGTTCTTTGCCACATCAGGGGCATCAGAAGACAAAATAGGTTCCCAGCAGCTTCTCAGAGAAGCCAGTGCTGTAGCCCCTCCCCCTACCAAAGCTTTGCCATACAAATCCAGGACACGGGAAAAAACAAAAAGCCAAGAGAACACACTATCACTACAGGGCAACATTGCTACAAAGAGTTGTCCAAAGGCTTACGTTTAAGTCTCGCAGCAATAATTTAACTACTGATTGACACATTTTTCAAATAAAATTAATCATTTTCTTTAACTTAAAAGTACACCATTAAACTACAGATCCTCTTAAGGCATTAGGGATGGAGCGTAAAATAATCCTACAAAGGTAAGTTCTTCCTGTATGCGGTGATTTTAACTTCAGTGGGCAGCTGAGCTCCACATACATGATTGCTCACTCCCCCTACCCTGCCCTGGTGAGATTAGGAAGAGACTAGGAAGGGTAAAAGGAAGGAAATCCTTGGATTGAGATAGTTTGATAAGGAAAATAAAAGTTTCATTTACAAACAAAACTAAGTAAGGAATTAATCCACTACCCATTGGCAGGCAGGTGTCCAGCCATCTGTAGGATGGTCATGCTGCTGAAACAAAATTTCAGAATCATCCTGAGTGCAGAGATGGATGGTGATGATCTCTGGGATGCCTTCAGAGTGTATGCAGTGAGGAAGACTGTAGGAAAGACCTAATAAATACACCAGTAAGGCAAAGATGAGGCTTGGCATTCAGTGTGGCCCCAGTGGCCTTTTGGGCAAAACATTATCTGGTTGGTCTGAACAATGAGGATTTTTTTCAGCAGTTATGGCAAGTGGTATAAAACCTTATTGTAAGACATACGTATCAGCTGGCTTAAATAGTATGCATCCACAAGAATTTACTGCTGTACTGCCAAATTATTTTTTAAATTTGTGGAAGTACTGGAATTGAACTTTAAAATGTTTCTTTTTTTTTTCCCCTGCAAGGGAAGGGATGTTTCTGTTTAGCCTCTGGGACACAGGGCCATGTGACTTTCAAGGCTTTTACTAAAGAAAAGTTTTTGACAGATAAATATAAATTGACTGGCTAGAACTATGTCATTAGTAGAGGAACTTAATCATACCTGTGAAACTGTGTGGTTTGGAGTTTGATTGTCAAAATGTAGCATGGACACTAGACTCAGATACTATAGAAGAACTATTAAGCATGTGTCATTGTATCAAACCAGTAGCAAATAAGCATCTTTTTGACCACCATTCTCTTAACACTGTTCTACATCTGTGGGCAGATGTAGAACAAAGCACTAACAAGAATTAACTTAAGGTGTTAAATCCTTCGGAAAAAAATTATTAGAATCATAGGGGTTGTTAGGGTTCGAAGGGACCTCAAGGATCATCTAGTTACAAGCTCACTGTCAGGGGCAGGGACACCTCACACTAGATCAGGTTGCTCAGAGCCACATCCACCCTGGCCTTAAAAACCTCCAGGGATGGGGCTTCTAACACCTCTCTGGGCAACCTGTTCAGTGTTCAGTGTCTCACCACCTTCACAGGAAAGAACTTCTTCCTAAATATCAAATCTGAATCTACCCATTGCTATTATTTTTTTACATTCCCCCCAGTCCTATCACTCCCTGACACCCTAAAAAGTCCCTCCCCAGCTTTCTTGTAAGCCCCCTTAAGGTACTGGAAAGCCACAATAAGGTTTCCTCATTGTCTTCTCTTCTCCAGACTGAATAGCCCCAACTCCTTCAGTCTGTCCTCATAGGAGAGGTGCTCCAGCCCTCTGATCATCCTCGTGGCCCTTCTCTGGACACACTCCAGCATGTCCATATCCCTCTTTGTAATAGGGGCTCCAGAACTGGATGCAGTACTTCAGGTGGGGTCTCACCAGAGTGGAGTAGAAGTGAAGAAACACCTCCCTCAACCTGCTGGCTATGCTTCTCTTGATGCAGCCCAGGATGTGATTGGTTTTCTGGGCTGCAAGTGCACACTAGTGGCTCATGTTGAGCTTCTTATCTGCCAGCACCAGGTGGGGTCTCACCAGAGCAGAATAGAGGGGGAGAATCACCACCCTTAATATAAAAGAATCCCATATAACATGAAAAATACAAAGCAAAGCTCAACTGGTAGGATTGATGTCAGTGCAAGACACAACTGAAAGGTACAATGTACAATTAAGGACATTATGCCTAATTTTCTCTCTAATCTTAATTTGTCTGCACCTTGAGAAGGGCAACAAGGCTGGTGAGAGGCCTTGAGCACAAGCCCTATGAGGAGAGGCTGAGGGAGCTGGGGTTGTTTAGCCTGGAGAAGAGGAGGCCCAGGGGGTGACCTCATTGCTCTCTACAGGTACCTGAAAGGTGGTTGTAGCCAGGAAGAGGTTGGCCTCTTCTCTCTAGCAACCAGTATCAGAACAAGAGGACACAGTCTCAAGCTGCACCAGGGGAAGTTTAGGCTTGAGGTGAGGAGAAAGTTCTTCACCAAGAGTCATTCGCCATTGGAATGTGCTGCCCAGGGAGGTGGTTGAGTCACTGTCCCTGGAGGTGTTCAAGAGGGGATTGAACATGGCACTTGGTGCCATGGTCTAGTCATGGGGTCTGTGGTGATAGGTTGGACTTGATGATCTTTGAGGTCTCTTCCAATCTTAGTGATACTGTGAAGACAGGAATAGCTGGATGTCAGTGTTAAGGGTTCTTTGTAGATGTGGCATTTTAGGAAATTTCCTCCCTCTTTTATGGCTTTTTGTGTAGCTTGGAGGCCCAGTGAGGGTGTTTCCTCTAATAGACAATGCAGCTTCTGCATGTTTCTGAGTGGACAAGGATTTAACCTCTGCCATATTATTGTTCAGCTAATGAAAGGACCTGTGTAACATGACTAATCAATAGCAGAACACAGAGCTTGGTCCTGCAGTTCTACAAGTAGTGAGAAAATTTCTGTCTCTTGGGCTTAGTCTGAGTCTTTCCATCACACCAGAGTGCACAGTCCTCCAGGAAGAAGCACACTGATTGCTGCCATCACTGCTGGTGGGTAGTCATGAAGCCAGGGTGACTGTGCTTAGACACAGAAAGTCCGCTGTGGGGGATTATGCTAAGAGAGAACACAACTGCAATACTCTGAGGAAACCCATTTCTCTCAAGCAACGAGGGAAGGAAACTTCAGGAACTCAGGCCAGCCCTTACAAACAGCACCCTGCCAATAATCTTCGGGGAAAAACTTAAATAATAATTAAGATATAAATTGTATCTATGAAGGTGAAAAGCATTAACTATTGCAAACACTGTCTAAAGGATTTTTTTAATGTCATATTAGCAGATCACAGTATGTTGGAAAAATGCAGTTGCAACATTTGTCTCAATAGTAAAGAAGGTAAACTTTCCTACAAAACAGCATAAGCTTTGAGGATTACACAGAATACACTACATAAATCAGATTTCCACCACATTGAGACTCTTGAACGTGTCCAGAGAAGGGCAGCGAGGCTGGTGAGAGGCCTGGAGCACAAACCCTATGAGGAGAGGCTGAGGGAGCTGGGGTTGTTTAGCATGGAGAAGAGAAGGCTCAGGGGAGACCTTATTGCTGTCTACAACTACCTGAAAGGTGGTTGTCGCCAGGAGGGGGTTGGTCACTTCTCCCAGGCAACCAGCACCAGAACAAGAGGACACAATCTCAAGCTGCATCAGGGGAAGTTTAGGCTTGAGGTGAGGAGAAAGTTCTTCACAGAGAGAGTCATTCGTCATTGGAATGGGCTTCCCTGGTGAAGTGGTGGAGTCACCATCCCTGGAAGTGTTCAAGAGGGAATTGGACATGGCACTTGGTGCCATGGTTTAGTAATCATGAGGTTTTGGGTGACAGGTTGGACTTTGAGGTCTCTTCCAACCTTATTGATTCTATGATTCCATGATTTTTTCAGGCTATTAATCTGTCTTAATATCCCACTCTTACAGATCTGCTCTGTATATATGACTATTAATCTACCTTTAAACAGGTTAATGATTTTAATGCATTATCATTCTTCTGTAAAGAATCAGGAGTGTCCCTGCCCTCAGGAACATTGTTTCTAAACTTTGTGTTGGGCATTCCAGTTAAACTCTTTAAGACTTGTCATGTATGTATTCTTTTTCTCCTAGTGCAGACCATAAGCCTCCATAAAGAGCAGTAAGGACAAAACAAGCAGATTCACTCTTCCTTTATATTCAGAAACTCTAGTTTTTCTAGATGGCTTTCTTTTCTATATGCTGATAAAGATGTGCAGGGAGATGACATTACTAAACACCTGTGTTCATTTGGTAATGCAGCTTTAAAACATTCACCTTCAAAGAAACGGTGCAATTCCATCACAGCCCTAAAGGCAACATCACAAGAAATAGTGTCTACAGTCAGCCAAGACTGGAAGAATGAAAAGTGTGGCATTCTTGCTGAAGGACAAAGCTGTGCCAGCCTTGATGAAGAAGGTAATGTCCTTCAAACCAGCAGCCAAAACAATGTTTTAAATGGAATTCTGTATAAGCTCTAGAAGCACTCTAACTAGAAAGCTTACAGTCTGGTTGACTTCTCAAAACTTAAGAGTCAGGTTATTATCATGGAGAAAGTTGGTTATCATATTTGGTATAATGGACCTTCAGGACCAATAGGAAGTCAGAGTCAAGGTTATAGTATGATGGTGATCTTTCAGATTTCAGGGTACCCTAAAATAAGGTATCCAGCCCAGATAGTGGATTAGTATCTTTATCAATGATCTGGGTGAGGGGATTGATTTCATCCTCTGTAAGTTTGCAGATGACACTAAGCTGGGAGGGACAACTGATCTGCTTGAGGGTAGGAAAGCTCTACAGACCTGGATAGGCTGGACTGATAGGCCAGGGCCAATTGTGTGGGATTCCATAAGGCCAAAGTGCCAGGTCCTGCATTTGGGTCACAACACCCCCAGGCAACTCTACAACCCTGGGGCAGAGCAGCTGGAAAGCTGCCCAGCAGAGCAGTACTTGGGGCTGTTGAATGACAGCCATCTGAACATGAGCCAGCAGTGTGCTCAGGTGGCCAAGAAGGCCAACAGCTTCCTGACATGTGTCAGGAGTAGTGTGGCCAGCAGGAACAGGCAAGTGTTTTTGCCCCTGTACTCAGCATTGGTGAGGCCACACCTGTGTTTATTTTGCAGCCCTCACTATAAGAAAGACATTGAGAGATCCTGGAGAGGGTCCAGAGAAGGGCAATGAAGTGAGGAGCAGATGAAGGAACTGGGGTTGTTGAGTTGGGAGAAGAGGAGGCTGAGGGAAAGCCTTATCACTCTCTAAAATTGACGGCCAGGAGGTTGTCCTGTAGTCTCCCTAGTATCAAGTGATAGGACAAGAGGAAATGGCCTAAGGGTAGGTCATTAGGGTAGGCTTGGATATTAGAAGAAACTTTTTCACTAAAAGGGTTATCAAACACTGGGATAGGCTCCCAGGAAGGTGGTTGGATCCTCGACCCTGGAGGTGTTGAAATGACACACAGATGTGGTGGCAAAGGACATGGTTCAGTGCCAGACTTGGTAGATAATGATTGGACTTGTTTTTCTTAAAAGCCTTTTCCAGTCAAAATGATTCTATGATTCTAAAGCCAGACCTAGTGCTATTCTTTCCACTGACTTTTAAAGAAATGTGTCACACGAAGTGGTTTGAAGCTCATTGTTCCTACAGGACATTGTTCCTACAGTACAGAAATACAGACCTCGCCCCTTTCAGACCTCATTTACCACCAGGTTCAAAGGAGAACCTGCCATCTAATCCTGTCTGAAACCTGGGCCCTGTTAGTGTGATACCAGTCCCAGTAGTTAGAAGAATTACTCAGATATTAATACCACTGTTTAATATTTGATCTTGGGATTGTTCTGTATTGTGCTGAGTGTACTGGCTGGCAGCTGAAATACACCCTGTAATGCATAAGAGTGTGGGTATAGGCACGAGTACCACAATCTCATCAATACTAACATATTAAGAAGCTTCAAGAATATGTTGAGAGGACTGTGACTCCACACACTTGCATAGTGATTCTTTGATTCGATTTGAAAGAGTTAACATTGTTGTTTATTTTTGTGTGCAGTACTAAGTTCTTGCCACCGTCCAGATCTAGTCCCAAGCACTCCATCTCTGTTTGAAGCAGCTTCCTTGGCAACCACAATTTCTGCTTCTTCTTTGAATGTAGATGAACACTGTCAATGTGATCAATCTATGCTCTATTCTAGCAGGTAAGGGCTGTATATGTGGCAGAGGACTCCTCACTTTTTTTGCTTCAAGTCTGCCAATGTGTGCAATGGAAGGGGACTCTGCAAAAGAAAAAACAGAAGGGGCAGGTGTCTCACTAGCTCAGTCTGGAACCCCTCCAGTGGAAGAAAGATGCCACAAGGCCATAGGATTTGTTATGTATTTGTGTCTTATTATGTGTATTATGATTTTGATCACAAAGTAGAAAGCATAAATATGCAAAAATACTACAGTATATTTTGAATTTTTTGCCATGTTCCAAAAACTAAACTGGGCATTAAAAAAAAATTATGCTTTAGTTTGTAGCATAAACCAAACTAGGTAGGAAATACTTGTAATTTGGCTGTAGCCAAACAGCAGCAGAAAACTGTGATGGGCTAAAAAAAGTGACCTAGTTTCAAGCTGATCTTTATTCTGAATGTACAATGCTGAATGGTCTGCTTCAAGCTCTTTCAAAATGACTATTTGCTAAATTTCTATGAAACTTCACACGTGGGTGTGATTATAGCCTGCCTCACTTTAACCCAGGAAAGTCTCAAGAAAAGGTTTGTAGATGCTTGTGAGAGCTAGCCTGGATTTGATTTGTGTTTGAATATACTTCAGCCCATTACTGTTGAAGGCCATGCTTATGCCCATAAATCTTGCTGGGAAATGCTCTGTGTGTGTGTGTGTGTGTGTGTTCTTCCTTGTACACCTGAAGTGTGCTGCGGTATGCCATCTTACCTGCTTGCAGATCTCCTTGCCATGTATGGTACTGCAGAACAGCCATTGCCTTGTCTGTTTTTGTCAAGAAGGGTGAACACAACTATCTTGAATTTGTTTGGTGTGATTTGGAATATTGGGCTATACAGTGTCCATATACATTTGCTGAGCTTACTCGTGTCCCTAACCCATGTTATTTTAGACTGCGTGTTTAAAAATGTCAAGTTATTTTAAAGCAATATTGAGGCGGTACAATTTTACCTCCTATTAAAATCTGACCGACTGCATTTTCAGAAGGAAAGTGACTTGCAGATTTACTTGATCAAAATGTTATTGGCAGCTTCCATTCTCATTAAGGTGAAATAAATCTCACTGATGCAGCATCTTCTATAGGTCTGATGTTTTTCCATAAACATATTCCATGACCTTTTACCATCGTTTAGCTTTGCTAGAAACAAGATTACAGAATAAGGGGGTGTGGGTGTGTTTGTGTGTGAGTGCTATTTTATTTAAGCATCAAATAAAACTACAGAGCTATTTTATATTAGCATCAGTCCGCAAAGGAGAACCATGGAGTAGTCTGGATAAAGAGTTCAGATTTACTGCAGATAAAGCATTTCAAATATTCTTTACTCTCTATAAATAAGGTAGTAAAGGGAGATGATCCTGCATGCATTATTATAATACAGTATCTGTACAGCTCCTTGACCCTGATTAATGATAACAAGCAGTATGTGGCCATACAAGTGAGATGCCATTACTTGCCTCATTAAAAAGACAGCAGTAATTTTTTTGGATACTTGAGGAACATTTTCTATTTTTAACTTTTGTTGGTGTGGTGGGTCAACACCCATCCTGAAAACAGGGTGGAGGGCTTGGGAGTGCTTTGCCCTCCCTGCAGGGTGTTTTCACCCCATGGGAACTGAGTCTGATCCACTCCCCCTCCCTGCCCAGCTAGGGTATAAAAGGGACACATTGCAGTCATTAGCTCTGTTTTTGGGCTTCTGCCTCTCCTGGATGAGAGCTACTGCAGCTGCCTTCCTGCTCCTCTGCCACATGGTCGGGCCTGATCCTTCTCCCTGCTGCCTCTGCGCCTTTTCAGAGAGAGAGACTGGTTTTGTATTCTTAAGGTATTTTGTTGTTTTTTTCCCCTGCCATCCATCCTTGTTCCTTGCCCTTGTGAACCTTACCTGTTATTGTTTTATATGTGTGTGTATATACACACACACACACACACACACATATATATATATATATATATATATATGTATATACTATAAAATATATATATATATATATATATATATATATATATATAGTTTAAAGAAAATTCTTTACCTCACTACTTCCAAGCCGACTTCAAATTATTGCTTGGTGGATTTGATCATTTCCTTTTTTTATTCCCTCTCTGTTGGGAGGGAGGAGGGGGGAGTAGGGGAGAGATTCTCAGCCTTGCCCCCCTCTGAGCTCTTAATTCCCAGTTAAGGCTCAAACCACCACAATTTTTGGTGCCTCCAATATGGGGATTGAAAATTAATATTGTCTTTGGAAAGCAATACCTTTTCTGAAAGAAAGGGACTGGAAGTAGAGATGTCGATTTTGAAGAATCTGATGGTCCAAGCTTTTGCAGGGATGTTTGGCTGGATCTTTTGGACCCATATCTACAAATTGATAACTTACCATGTGGTGTGGTTAATGATAGAGATCCTGCTCAACTGGATAAACACTTTACCAATGAGGTTGGGCATGTACCTCTTGAATTCTTTGAATTTTACTGGCAGTGGTAACTTCTCTTACACAGGAAATTTTCCTGAAGCAAGCTATGAAACCAACAGTGTAGATCAAAAATGTCACTGATGGAAAATTGCTGCACATTGCAATATGCTCCATATGCTTAAATATAATCCTTATAGGGGCATTTGCTGTGACCATGTTGGGTGGGGGAAGAGCTAACCCATTAAGAGCTGTTTGGAGGGTGATAACACAGTCCTTTGTACTCTTTAACGACCGGGGGAGGGGGTGTGTCTGATGTGGGCATTGTGAGCGCTCTGTAAACACAAGGAAGGAGGGGTCAGGTTGTAATGAGTGTGCCAGATCTCAGCCTGAGCCCCAGGCACAAGGGTTTGCCCCGCCACCAGTGGTTCCACACTTAACCCCTGATGCTCCTGCCAACACAGTTTCTCTAGCACCTGTCACCACACACAGGAAAAGAAAGCAAAAATCATCTCCAGGCACAGATGATGAGGAAGGCACATCAGCAGGCCCCAGCACTTCACAGAACCCAGCAGTGGATGAAGATGAGTCAGATCAGGAAATAACTGTTTCATCTCTGCCCAGAAAGGAACTAAGGCAAACTCGTCTGGATTACACAAGGAAAGAGGGTGAGCCAATCCTAAACTGGACCCTGAGATGCTGGGAAGAAGGGGTGGACACAGTGGACCTGGATAAGAGGGAGGTGAAGCTTTTAGGCTGACTCGTGATGCTGGTCTGGACAAAGAGTTAGCCAAACTTGATGGAACACACGCTCTCTGGGCCCGGATCCTCAATGCCATCAAGAGCTGGTACCACTCAAGAGATGACCTGCCCTGGGCCCCAGTTACGTGGACAACTATGGAACAGGGCATTTGGTATCTGAGACAGATGGCTGTGCTGGAAATACTTTATGGGGATGGCCAGCTCCCTTCGGACCCAGATGAGGTGCCCATGAGACGGCCCTTCGTAAAGAAACTCACCCAGGGTGCTCCTCAGAAATATGCTCCCACATTAGGAGGGATACTCCTGACTGGAAAGGATGGAAGTCCTAAAATTGTCTGTGAGTTTGCCAGTGATTTAAGGGAATATGAGGACAGTGTAAACCAGAAACCCCTGATCTCAGCCATAGAAACTATGGCTAAAGACGTGCCAGGTTTCGGCAATCAGGAACAGCCGACCTTCCCCTAGGAGATCACTCCAAGCTAATCAGGGGATGTCATGGGGGTCTCTGTGGACCATGGAGAGGACATGGACACCTGGCATGGCCAACCCACCTCTGCCCTCTGGGACAGAGTGCAGGAACTGCAAGGTGGGCACAACGGGGATAACTTGTCCAGGAGAAGGGCTGCCCCAGTTTCCCTGGGTGGTCCCTCTCGCTCAAGAAACCCTTCCCCTAGTAGCACAGGACCCTGTGACAAGTGTGGGCATTGCTGCCAGCATTAGAGATGCCCTACCTCCAGCCAGGTGGAGGCCAGGGACAACAGAGGGTACTGGGACGTCTGCATGGAATGGCCTGACACTTCAGAAGCCCTGAAGTACCTACCTCTGGTGGACACAGGGGTCCTGTGCACCCTGATAGCACTGAGCTACAAAGGGGCTGAGCCCATAAGCATTCAGGGATTCACAGGGGGCTTACAATACCTGACTGTACAGCAGGCTGAGATAAGCCTGACCGGGAATGAATGGGGAAAGCACGACATAGTGACTGGTCCAGATGCACCTTCCATTCTTGGCATTGACTTTCTGCAGGAGGGATGCTTCAAGGACCCTAAGGGGCACAAGTGGGCATTTGGGGTGGCAGCTGTGGAGACTGCAGGCAAAGAACAGCTGTCTACCAAGCCCGAGCTGTCGGATGAGCCCTCCGTGGTGGGCAGCCAACAGGTGCAGGATTTGAAGTTACCTATTGCCTCTCACATAGTGCATTGCAGGCAATACAGGACCAACAGAGACTCTCTGCACCCCATACACCAACTGATTCGATGACTGGAGGGCCAGAAGGTGATCAGCAAGGCTCACTCCCCCCTTCAACAGCCCGATATGGCCAGTGCGGAAAAGCAAATGGGGAATGGAGACTGACCGTGGACTACCGTGGCCTGAATGAGGTGACTCCTCCGATCAGCGCTGCTGTGCCGGACATGCTGGAGCTCCAGTACGAGCTGGAATCGAAGGCGGCCAAGTGGTATGCCACAACTGACATTGCTAATGCCTTTTTCTCCATTCCCATTGCAGAAGAATGCAGGCCACAGTTTGCTTTCACTTGGAGGGGAGTACAGTATCAGTGGAATCGGTTGCCTCAGGGCTGGGTCCATAGCTCGACCATCTGCCATGAGGTGATCCAGACTGCCTTAGAGAAAGGTGGGGCCCCTGAGCATCTGCAGTTCATCGATGACATCATTGTATGGGGTGAGACGGCAGAGGAAGTTTACCAGAAGGGTAAGAGGATAATCAATATCCTGTTGGAGGCTGGCTTTGCCATAAAGAGAAGCAAGATAAAAGGGCCTGCCAGGGAGTTCCAGTTCCTGGGTGTTCAGTGGCAAGATGGCCGTCACCACATCCCTCAGGAGGTGGTGAACAGGGTAGCCACTATGGTGCAGCTCACGAACAAGAAAGAGACACAGTCCTTTTTGGGGCTTGTGGGCTTCTGGAAAATGCACATTCCTGGGTACAGTCAGATTGTGAAGCCTCTCTTCCATGTAACAAGAAGGAAAAATGATTTTGTGTGGGGACCTGAGCAGCAAGTAGCATTTGACCAAATAAAACGAGAAGTGGTCCATGCTATGGCTCTGGGACCTGTTCGAACTGGACCAGAGATCAAGAATGTGCTGTACAATGTGGCTGGTCAGAATGGTCCTACATGGAGCTTGTGGCAGAAGGCTCCTGGTGCAACCAGGGGCAGGCCCCTAGGTTTCTGGAGGAAAGGGTACCAAGGCTCCAAGGCCAGCTACACCATGACAGAAAAGGAAATCCTAGCTGCCTATGAGGGTGTCTGGGCTGCCTCTGAGGTAATTGGGACTGAGTCACCTCTATTTCTGGCTCCAAGGCTTCCAGTCCTGATCTGGATGTTAAAAGGGAGAGGCTCAACCCCACATCATGCCACAGATCCCACCTGGAATAAGTGGATGGCCCTGATAGTGAGCTCGGATGGGGAGCTTCAAATGTCCTGGCATAGTGGAAGTGATCACCAACTGGCCAGAGGGTGCTGACTTTGGAATGCCACCAGAGCAGTGACCCGTGCTTAGGAGGCTCCCCTATACAACAATCTCCCTGACAATGAGAAGGGATATGCTTGATTTACAGATGGGTCCTGCCAGCTTGTAGGAAGCAGGTAGAGATGGAAGGCAGCTCTCTGGAGCCCAACAAGGCAAGTGGCAGAAGCAAGGGGAAGGAGAAGGTGAATCCAGTCAGTACGCAGAGGTAAAAGCTGTCCAGCTGGCCCTGGATGTAGCAGAATGGGAGAACTGGCCAGTGCTGTACCTCTACACTGACTCCTGGAAGGTAGCCAATGCCTTGTGGGGGTGGATGAAGGAATGGAGGAGGCAGAGAAAAGGGAAGCCTGTTTGGGCCGCTGACCTGTGGCAAGACATCACTGCCCACCTGGACAGGCTGCCAATAAAGGTAATACAATACAATACAATACAATACAATACAATACAATACACCAGGTTGGAAGAGACCTTCAAGATCATCGCGTCCAACCCATCAACCAATCCAACCCACCTAAACAACTGAACCATGCAGCCAAGCACCCCATCAAGTCTCCTCCTGAACACCTCCAATGAAGATGACTCTACCACCTCCATGGGTAGCCCATTCCAATGGGCAATCACTCTCTCTGTATAGAACTTCTTCCTAACATCCAGCCTAAACCTGCCCTGGCGCAGCCTGAGACTGTGTCCTCTTGTTCTGGTGCTGGCTGCCTGGGAGAAGAGACCAACCTCTGCCTGGCTACAACCTCCCTTCAGGTAGTTGTAGAGAGCAATAAGGTCACCCCTCAGTCTCCTCTTCTCCAGGCTAAGCAACCCCAGCTCCCTCAGCCTTTCCTCATAGGGCTTGTGTTCCAAACCCCCTCACCAACTTCATTGCCCTTCTCTGGACACATTCCAGCAAGACAACATCCTTCCTAAACTGGGTATGGCACATCGATGCACACATCCCCAAGAACAGAACCACAGAGGAGCACAAGCACAACCAAGCAGATCTGGCTGCTAAAATCTCCTAAATAGACTTGGACTGGGAACACAAGGGTGAGCTGTTCTTAGCTCACTGGGCCCATGACACTTCTGGCCACCAAGGGAGAGATGCCACACACCGGTGGGCTTGGGACAGATCAGTGGACATCTCTATGGAGGCCCTCGCACAGGTTATCCATGAGTGTGACATCTGTGCTGCCATCAAGCAGGCCAAGCGCATGAAGCCTCTGTGGTATGAGGGGAGATGGTCGAAATATAAGTACAGAGAGGCCTGGCAGATCAACTATATCACCCTTCCTTGGTCTCACAGCGGCAAGCAGCACATTCTGACCGTGGTGGAGGCAAGTACAGGCTGGCTGGAGACCTACGCAGTACCTCATGCCACTGCTCGCAACACCATCCTGGGCCTAGAGAGACATATCCTATGGAGACACGGCACCCCTGGGAGGATTGAATCAGACAATGGAACCCACTTCAAGAACCACCTCATAAGAGACTGGGCAAAGGAACATGGCATTGAGTGGATTTACCACATCCCATACCATGCACCAGCTGCCGGGAAGATCGAGCGCTACAATGGCTTGCTAAAGACCACCCTAAAAGCCATGGGGGGTGGAACCTTTAGGAACTGGGAAAAACACCTAGCTCAAGCCACTTGCTTAGTGAACAGCAGAGGATCTGTGAACCGAGCTGGTCCTGCCCAGTCCGACCTGCTGCAAACAGTGGATGGAGATGGAGTTCCTGTGATTGCTGAGAAAAACCTGCTGGGGAAGTCGGTGTGGGTTTGGAATTACCTTCTATCAATCATGAAGGTAATTGCTCTCTAAGGAAAGTATAATGACATTTTTTGAGAAGGGAGTGTGGTGCCATCTCTCCTTGAGGGTGCTCAGAACTCATGGCAAGCAGCAAGGAACTGCTGCCAATGGGGTTAAGCAGACATAGGAGGTTTGCCACATCAGAGCTGGTTTCTGAGGTTGTCTTATTTGAGGAGGGTTTATGTATACCTGGCTTGATACACATTAGAACTAGCATAACAAATTGGTAGATAATGCAGAGCAGCATTTAGGGACTTGGGATTAAAGCTTCAGAGAGACTGAGGAGCAGTCATAAATGTAAGGCTTATTATTATTTTTTTCCAGACTGCTAGCTGATCTTTTTTACCAAGTTATTCCTCATTCCTTGGAAGAGTTAGAGGACACTCAAGGTCTTACTTGGGCACTATGAAAAGTAACTGGTAAAAGTAGTAAAAGAAGGAGTAGAAGGAAGAGGGGAAAGGCCATGGTTTTTAACACACAAGGATTTTTTTTCTAGAAAAGGGAAGTAAAGAAAAACCTGGATAAGCAGGATGTATGTTATTCAGCAAATGTAGACTTTTTTGCTTGTCATAAGATAGGTGGTTTCTGTTTGGTGAAGCTGTTTCTCAATCAAGTGGTTCTACCTTAAGTAATGTCAAGTATTCATTTAGTAGGAGAACAAAACTGACAAACTGTTGCTTCTGTTAAAAGACTTTCCCACTTCTCTTCAAGTAGGCTTATATTTGGTGCAGAGATATATTAGTACTTAAAAGGACTGTTTTCAACTAAAATATATGTTCAATTTTGAGTCCAAATACTTGTCTTTGAAAAGGTTTATTTTGTAATACCTTAGGAAATTTAATACTTACATATTATATCAGGAATTATTTTTATAGCAGAAATGGTAATAGTGTTTTTTTCCCCCACTGAGTAAAGTTTTGCTAATAAGTACTGATAAATTAAATTGCAGATGACAAGTCTGAATGTCCTGAGCAGTATGACTGTTGTCTGAGTTAATACTGCTTTTACAGTTGCAAAGAGCTGAAGGATGTTAACACCTTTACATGTGCTTCTGGAAATGTTTTGAACTGGAGTTTCAAGATATAATAGGAAGTCTCTTTTCAAAGTATCTTTTAGCCATGAAAGGTCTCATGGCTTCCAGTCACAAACCCAACCAAAATCCCATGATGAATAAAGGGATTACCTCTCTGTTTTAAAAGCAATGCCAAGGTGCTGCAGATCAATATAAAGGAGCAGAACTCTTCTGATATGTTCAAGGCCAGGAAAATGATATGAAATCTAATTCTTAATT
The DNA here is from genome assembly GCA_015227895.2 of Colaptes auratus. NCBI lineage: Eukaryota > Metazoa > Chordata > Aves > Piciformes > Picidae > Colaptes > Colaptes auratus. The sequence continues at coordinate 51,403,613 of CM026897.1, read as the reverse complement.
CTCTTTATGAATTCTGTACCTCCTTTCTCTAAGATATGTATGTAGTGTGGACTTCTATATTTTCTTTCCTATTCTTTCTGAGGCTTAGACAAATCTGTCTGAATAGATTCAGTGCAGATTAAATTCCTGCAAGCTTCAAGAAAATAAGCAGCTGAGTGTAGGAGAAAGACTTGAATGCTCTCGTGCTAGAAACATGCACTGAGACACTGGGGGAAATCCCCATGGGAAGGAAAGAAAATTTGTGATTGAAGCACATGTAATTGCAGTATAAAGCAAAAGAAGGCTTTACCAGCTCTGCTGTGGTGAAATTAATTTTCTTTTCCTCTTTTTCCTCCCCTTTTTTTAATTAAGAGCCACAATAAAGTAGACTGCTTTAGTAAGAGGAGGGCAACAGCATGTTTAGCACATTCATTGTGGCTGATCATTGCTGAATAAGAGAAAGAAATTGTAAAAAGATTTCCTTTACTTGGTTTTTCATTCTTTTTCTTCTAAAAATTAAGGATGAGAACTCAGGGCATTTGTTGAAATTTTACGAAACCTCTGTTCCGCTGAAATGCCCTTTCTGATATGCTGTGTATACAGGGATTTCACTTGTTCTCTCCTGTGCCACCTCACCAGTTTTCCATTGCCTTACCAGATGTCTACAGCAAAACTGATGGTAGGTGCAGTTATGACGATGGTGTTGCAGAAATCTGAACTTTGTTACTAACTGGTGACAGCACATATTGCTGTTAAGAGGTCAATTGTAAGATGACTTTGTATAATTCTTTTATACAGAAGTTCCATGTGTACATGTCAGTTTCAACTCAGTTTTTAAAAAGGCTGCAATTTGTAAATCTCATTAAAGTACTAGTAGAAGCTGTATTTTGTTGTATCTGATGAGCTGTGCATGCTTTAAGGCGTGCTGGGTTTTTGGTTTGCTGGTTGGGTTTTATGTTGGTTTTTTCTTTTCTTCCTACTGTAGGATTACAGCTGTAGCAGTTATTAACATATCTAAATACTAATGGATAATGTCTACAAGTATTCAGGAGTACTTAATTAAATAAGCATTTTATGTTTATTTGCTTATCCATTATGCTCTGTTGGAACAATAATACTGTGACAAAGTTAACAGAGAAATATGGCAGAAAAGCAAGTGGGAGAATACTGGTTTAAAGACCGTAAGAGTGTTACCTGCAGTACTGAAGCATAAAAAACATTACTGGACAAAGGATTAACACATATGTCATCTAATCATACAGTTTGGAATTTTCTTAATCATGTAAATTGACATTAGGAGAAAATAATGACATCTAAACAAACTTAATCCTCCTTCTCCCCTACCCTGGTGGTATCAGAAGTTAATTGTTTGGGTTTATTGTAGTTCATTTATGAAGTGTTTGTGAGAAAGAGAGGATCTTTCTTGGGCTGTGAATACTTTTCTTGAACACATACCAAAATATACAACTTCAGCGTCTGGCTTCAAATGTCAGGAGTAAAGGAAATATGGATGATGCACTGGCTTCATTAATTTACTAAGGCACATCTAAATTTCAGTAGCAGAAGCCATATGCATGATGATCTCTATCTTGTGGAGTTGGTAATCTTAAGAAAGATTAATTTGAAATTTGGTTTTCCTCCTAACTTTTCACTGAAGTCTACACTGTAGTGTAAGTGGCTTTCATAGCCAGAGGAATGTTGAGTAATCCTGGAATTCAGTGAAAATGGTTAAGGATTGCCAGTCCTCAGTGTCAAGTACTGAGTGTTTAGTATCAGTACCAAAGGATCAGAGAAGCATCTAGATTTCCTGAAATACAATTATTTTTTCATTTAAGGTTATCTGGGCTGTTTACACTTAAATTTTTGGTCATTTAGATACTAGAGACTGCTTAATAATGTAGGAGTCTGGAAAAAGTTAGTGTGTGTTGTTACAATGCTTCCTGACTGATGTATTATTTAATAATTTGAAACTACTCCAAATATATGGAGTATTTCCTTCCTGTAGGTATTTAGACTCAATATTAAATACTATATAGTAACAGACGTTAACTCCAGCAATGCAGTGACAACTGAGTGATTCTCTGATGTAAACTATTTGTCCACTGATGTTCTGAGGCCTGTGTACAAAATTGGAGGTTCTGAGTAATTTTCAACAATTTCTGTGAAGGGTGGCAGAAAGCAGTAATAAAGCTAATTACTTTCAGAAGAACTAGCAGGAGTATTTCCTTAATGAAAGTTTGTAAGCCTCATCTTGAATATTTCTAGGGATGGGGCCTCAACCACTTCTCCAGGCAATGTGTTCCAGTGTTCCACTACCCTCACTGTAAGGAACTTATTCCTAACATCCAGTCTAAATCTACTCTTCTCTAATTTCAGACCTGTGAATGGAAGTTCCTTAGCTTGCTTAGAGCAAACGATCCAGCATGGTGTTTTGTAATTAGCCTTGAGTGATCCTTTATTTTCACCTATTCCTCCGCCAACTCTGTGTATTCATATATAGATACGTAAAAGGCACGTGTGATTTCATGGGTGACTGTATTTCCTGTTACAGAAGTTCATCCTCTCTAAACATTTCTAGGAAGAGTATCGCCACTATGTAACTCAACAGGATATTAAGCAATCAATAAACAGATGAAAGCACAGTAGATAAATACAGTATCCTGTTTACATCCTACCAGTTTAATTAAATTTTTGCTCAAGGGTACTGCTTAGAAATTCCTGATAAAAGTTCCAATGAAGAGCAAGATACCACACCCCACTTTTGAGTCTCTCCTCAGTTCTAGTACTAAACAGGTAGTCAGTCAACCTCAAGGCAGAGTGAAAAGATTTTGCCCTCTTCCAAGGTTTATTTCACTTTCATGACTGATGGACCCTTCTTTTGGTATGTTCACAAGGTTGTTCCACTCACTCAGAAAAACTGAAAACCTCCTGGAAAATTGATGTTCTCTTTACAGCAGGCCAGTGCAGATTTAAGGTTCTGCTGATATTTTTGATGTTACCTGAATTTACCATCAGGTAATTGAGATAAGTGGTTATTAAAGAACAGATATTGGTAGTCTTATTCTGAAGAATGTATCCTTCACCAGTAAATACATATATGACTGTTTTGTGGAATTTTTTTTTAAGTCTCACAATTATAAGTGTAAAATCAGCACTACATATCTGAAAGCAGTGAGCCTTTTCATATTTGCACCATTTGGCAGTATCATGAAATACAGTGTTGCTGCAGTTAGGTTCTCTGTACTATCTTCTCTTAACACATTCTACCATATCACAAGCCAGCCAGCAGAATTATCATAAACTTCAACATCACTGTATAGAATGAGCTATTTTCATGTTTCCTTAGAACAGGGTGACATAATTTGACACTGCAGTCTGAACGGTGCGTTAGGTTTTAGTTTTCTTCTGGCACATTTTCAAAGCAGCACTTCATGTTGCTGTGAATTTTCTTGTGCCTATGTACTGAAGTAGGAATGTCTCCATCTGTGCTTACTAAATTCATTCGAGCTAATCCCATTCAGCTGTTGATGCCCTGTTTGCAGCACTTTTTATTGCAATTTAATAGAGAATAGAATAGAATAGAATAGAATAGAACAGAATAGAATAGAATAGAATAGAATAGAATAGAATAGAATAGAATAGAATAGAATAGAATAGAATAGAATAGAACAGAACAGAACAGAATAGAATAGAATCAGGTTGGAAGAGACCTTTGAGATCATCAAGTCCAACCTGTCATCCAACACTATCTAATCAACTAAACCATGGCACAAAGCACCCCATCCAGTCTAGCTCTTAGACGATCACAAGTGTTTTCCTTCACAGGAAAAAAAACAACCAAACAACTAAACAAAAAGGTTTTATTAATTATTTAGCCAGTGTTTCTGGAAACAACATGATTGCTTTTCCACCCTAGACAGAAATGAAATGCAAGATTGTCTTTCACAGGTGATATAATATTTCTGCATTGTAAACCTCATACCTGCATTTAGCAGGTCCATAAATACCTGTTCACATTGACATGTACGAAGAGAAGACTTTATGCAACAGTTGGTATTCAGTCATACCTTAGAACAATAGTTTTACTACTTGTTTGTCCTTGTATTTCTGACTTCTGCAAGTAGAGATTTTAAAAATCAAAAGTCATGATGCAATGATCTGTTATATTTTTTAAAAGCTTATGTAAGAGTTTTCCAGCACATTGGATGTTGCAAATGGGCTGCTATGTAGAGGATCAATATTCTGTGGCATATCCTACAGGAAAGCATATTTAACATACAGAAAAAAATCTTCACAATGGGGAGACATAATGGCTCATCCTAATTCATGGCTGTTGTATTTTGGCACTATCTGAAAGAAACTGATAATTATACTCCTACAAAAACTGTTCTTCATGCTGGAAGAGAAAAACCCAACCAACCAACAACAACAACAAAAGCCCACCCAAACAAAACCCAGACAGGTAAAACCAAACAATATAGCTCAAACTTCTGCTTCAGTAAGTTGTTACTAAATGGCACTGTTTCTTGAAAAGGAGATTGAAGAGTTCTACCTGTCCTGCAGGCTGCCTTGCAAGTAGATGCATTATGATGAGACATTTATGTTTTTCCATGACACAATCTGTCATTTCAGTTTAGCATAAAAAAAACATGAAGGACAGAAATTCTGGAGGTTTTGAAGAACACCAGTCATTGGATTTTTATTTTTTTTTAATTATTATTGGTAGAAGTATTATACTATTATTTGAGACAATCCTGCATGATTATGTTCATTCCTTGACGATGTGTAAATTTTTTGCTTTATTCCTGAGAAACTTAATAGGATTTAACATGTATCACCCTTAAATATATAAAAGTTACACTCTTCTGCAAATCCACAGAAAGTGAGTCTAAAGGAATTGTTCTTACTGAAGATCTTGTGTCCAACATCCTATTTTTCATGTTGCCAGTAGCAATCCATAACTATATTTAACTTTTTGAGCTAATTTGGGTGAGGATATTTTTGCTCTCATGTTCAAGAGAGCATTTTAGAAGGACATTAGAAAATGAAGATTTTATTTCCTACTTACAAAAATTTGAGCCTGTTTTTGGTTTGGTTTGTTTGGGGTTTTTATTAAATGTGTTGAAATGTGCCAGTTTAGAAGGTAAAAGCATCAAAGTATGGCTTTCCCCCTCACTTCATCATAAGGAAAAAGAATTTAGTGCTTCTTAAAATAGGACCCAGTTCAGTACTGAGGATGCTTTCCCCTTTGCACAGAAAATTTGGAAGACCTTCTTAAGCATATCTTGATGTAATTCGCCTTCACTTAGCCAGTTGGGCTGCATGTTTTTCATGCCGTCATTCCAAGGAAAGTGCAAGAAACAACCTGGCTGTCACAGTCTGCCATGAAAATTATTTCTAACTAAGCAGATCTAAGTAGGAAGGTGTCAATACATTATTACATGCAAGCACTATACTGCAGTTGCAGTAGAGTTCAGAGTTCCACTCATACTGACATCAGCATGGACACCAGCATGGACTCCAGGCGCAAATTAAGATGGCAATTTCCACTTTCTCCTTTATACACTTACAGATTCGTTTCCCAGAGTGGACAGTTTTTGTTCTTCAAAACAGAGAAAAACCTCTAGTTACTGAACTTCAGGGATATAAAAGAAAGCTGGTTTTCAACAGCTTTTGTACAATTATCCCTTTAACAAGGAGATGAGTCTTCATTACTTGCAAAGTTTCTCTCTAATTAATGAGTGTGAGAGTCAAGGCAGCAATGAGATTACAATCTGTAAATATGTTGTGGGTTGGTAAGAAAAAAGGTGAACTGGCATCTACGACATTTCATTCTCTTCTTTTATGCCAGAATTTATTCAAGGGTCTTTAGTTACCACTGGTTTTTCTGTACGTGAGATTATTTTATCTTAGTGCTTTCTTCTCCCTCTTTTCTCCTTTTTCTCTCTGTACTTCAATATATATTTTTATATATTGTTTGTTTTTATATACAAATCTCCTTTTCAGGGCATTCAGTACTAAATAACCAAATTATGACCTTTATAAGAGCTTCTCTGACTCCTCTTGCTGGTTTTGTTTGAAACCTTATTTTGCACCTCAGTGTATAGTATATTTTTGTAACAAGCAGAGAAAAAAAAAAAAAGAAGAAGAAAAAAAAAGAAGGCACACACCAAAATACCAAAGGGAAACAGCAGTGTCTTTATTTTATGTTATAGGTAAAGCCAGTAGTTTAGTAATCCTAAGACCAAATTCTGAACTGTATTGCTTTTGTTTGCAATCCATGGCAGGCTGTGAAGAAGTAGAACACAATTTAACAAAGTAAGAGCAAAAGAAGCATAGTGCCTTCTAATGGAAAAGCTGAGAAGAGAGGGAAAAAAAAAGTCACAGTATATCAGGGAATTAAAGTGAAGTAATAGGATGAGTAGGTCTTAGTCTTCTGGTATATGAAGGACATAAAGTAAAATGCCACTGAATTGCAGAATTCTCACTTTGTCTAGAGTACAGCTTGCAAAGTTTTTCTGGAAGTGAAAGAAGGTAAAAACAACAGCAGTAATGCTCTCAGTGATGTGGCCTGATATGTATATGAAAGTAGTAACTATTACAATTTTCTTTTCTTGAAACCTAACTTGATGCAGGAACAAAAGCCAGGTATACACCACAGCCTCCCTGACTCATTTACAGTTAGCAATGCAAAGCACTATCTTTCAGAAAGAATAGTTGACCACTGGGTTTGTATATTTTTGTAGCAGTAGTAGCACCTCACTGCACTCGTATCTCATGGCACACATCTTTCATACATGGGCCTATGCACATTTGGAGGCCTGAACTGTGTAACAGCAGAGACCAAAATAATGCAACGAAAAGTGACTCCCTCCACTTCTTTAGCCAAGATATCTTTCATGCCAGAGCTTATGTTGTGGAAGATGATAAAACATAGTTCAACCTTTGGCAGCAGTCCATTTATTTCCCTTCCTGTCTGTTCTTCGCCCTTCAGTAAAACAAAACCTGTGTGACTAAAAAGGTGTGACTGAAATGTTGCTCAATAGAATACAACTAACAGGTGTGAGAAAAATGCCTCTGAAGTCAATGGGATCATTGCAAAGACACCTAATATGCTATATAATAAAAGGAACATTGTAATGTGGCAAATGTTATGCTGTGTTTAGTACTAATGAGGGTGACTGGTTCATTGTTTTGTTGAACATTTTAATTTGTTTTCCATTTTGCATGCTAGCTTTGCCCTTTCTGAAATTGCAGCCCACCTAAAACAAACTAAAAAGTACTGCAAAGGGAGGGGGAAATAAGTAACTTGTGGTGTGCTGGCTGAAATCATGTTTTCATACACAGTCGCAAAGTCTACTTACATTCCCTGTTTTCAAGTATTTGAAGCTTTTACATGGACAGGAGAAATGTATTTTAAAACATTCATCTGTGACTGAGCTATCCATTAACTTATATTTCTGGCTGACTCTTTGCAGTAAAGGGTTACCTTCAAGTTCAACATTCACTTTAGAAGACAGTGCCATCTATTTGACTTCAGAACAGAGCACACTGGAAATGGAAAATGATAATGCTTCAGTTTTGGATGTCTACTTAGTAAGTTGTTGAACTGTTTCTGATGGGCTTTCTTCTGTAATTTCTTTGATTTCAGCTCAATAACTGACCAAAATACATGTTAAATTTCAAGATCCAGGGGTTTATTAAGGTATTTCTTCTGTGAGACAAATGCTTAAATTCCTTGCCAAAGAAAATCCTTAAAGAATCTATGTTCCTATTAACTACTGTGTTACTAATCATAGACTCATAGAATCACCTGGATGGAAAAGATCTTATTGTATTATTGTATTGTATCTTAAGATTGAGTCCAACCACAACTTAACACACAGCTGTTAGACAATGTGCCTAAGCACCACATTCAAATGTCTTTTAAACACCTCCAGGAATGGTGACTCCACCAGTTCCCTGGGCAGTCTGTTCCAGTGCCTGATGACCTTTTCAGTGAAGAAATTTTTCCTAATATCCAATCTAAACTTCCCTGGTGCAACTTAGGACAAGAGGAAGTGGACCTATCACTTACTACCTGGGAGAAAAGGCAAGTCCCCACCCTGCTACAACTTCCTTTCAGGTAGTTGTAGAGACCAGTGAGGTCACCCCTCAGCCTCCCCTTCTTCAGTCTGAACAGCCCCAGCTCCTTCAACTGCTCCCCAGAGGATTTGCATTCAAGACCCCTCACCAGCCTTGATGCCCTATTCTAGACACTATTCAGCACCTCAGTGTCTTTGTACTGAGGGGCCCAAAACCAAACCCAGTAAATTAAATATGCCAATATGCTGTCAGTTTTTCTCTAATTATAGGCAATGTTTTTTTCCTATTTTTTTTCCATAAAAGGGGGAAAAAGAAACATCTTTCTTCTTTATATTGAATATTCCATAAGGTAGACATTACATTTTCTCAGAGAGGAAAATTCAGATTAATTTTCAGGTTCATAGAGTCTACTTCAAGGATCATCTAGTCCAACCTTTCAGGGTAAGAACATAGTTTAAATGAGATGGCTCTGTGGCTCTGCTGGCCATGGTCTTCTTAATGCCCTCTACTTAATGCACACCTTTGGCCTTCTCAGCCACAAGGGCACATTGCTGATTCATGGTGAACTTCTTGTTCACCAGCAGTCCCAAGTTTTTCTCCCTAGAGCTGTTTTCCAGCAGGTCAACTCCTAACCCATAGTGGTACATGGGGTTATCGCTCCCCAGGTGCAGAACTCCACACTTGCCCTTGTTGAACTTCATGAGGTTCAGCTCTGCCAACTGTCTGGCCTGCCCAGGTCATGCTGGATGGCAGCACAGCCTTCTGATGTGTCAGCCACTTCTCTCAATTTGTATCATCAGCAAACTTGCTGACGGTACACTCTGTCCCTTCATCCAGGCTGCTGATTAGTATGTTGAACAAGACTGGACCCAGTACTGACCCTTGAGGAACACCATTAGCCACAGGCCTCCAGCTAGACCCTGCACTGATCACAGCTTCTGAAATCTGTCATTCAGGAAGTTCTCAACCCACCTCACTGTCCACTCACCTAACTCACACTTCTTCAGCTTACCAATGACCATGCTGCGGGAGACAACATCAAAAGCTTTGCTGAAGCCAAGGTAGAAAAACAGCCACTGCTCTCTCCTCATCTACCCAGCTGGTCACATCATAGAAGGCAATCAGATTGGTCAAGCATGATTTCCCCTTCATGAATCCATGCTGACTATTCCTGAGAATCTTCTTTCCTTCACATGCTCAGAGGTGACCTCCAGCACCTTTCCAGGGATGGAGGTGAGGCCAACTGGTCTGCAGTTTCCTGCATCTTCCTTCTTGCCCTTTTGAAGATTGGAGTGACACTGGCTTTCCTCCAGTCCTCAGGCACTTCTGTTCTCTGTGACCTTTCAGAAATGGTGGAGAGTGGCTTAGTAATAACGTTAGCCAGCTCCATCAGTGCTCATGGGTGAATCTCATCAGGGCTCATGGACTTGTAGGTGTCCAGCTTGTCTAGGTGATCTCCAACACAGTCCCCCTTGAATAAGGGAGATTCTTCCTTCCTTCAGACTTTTTCTTCTTACCTCCAGGAACTGAGGGCTCAGCAGTAAAAACTGAGGCAAAGAAGGCATCCAGTAACTCTACTTTCTCTGTATTCTCTGTCACCAGGACACCCACCTCATTCAGCAGCAGGCCCACACTCTTCCTGATAATGTCTTCAGAGAAGTCCTTCTTGTTATTTTCACATCCTTTGTCAGATTTATTTCCATAAGAGCCTTGGATTTCCTTGTAGCATACCTACATACTCTGGCCCAAACAAGGACCCAAGAAACTAGATGGCTATTAGACTTTCTTTGGGCCCTGGGTAAGTGGTGGAACAACTCCAGGGAAGTATTAGAAACCAAATTAATCAGGTAAACAAAGAAATCCAGCACAGATTTACCAAAGGCACATCATGCCAGACTAAGCTGATCACCTTCTACAACGAAATACCTTCTGTTGCCATGGAGAGAGCAGTGGAAGCCGTTTACCTGCACTTCAACAGACTGCTCTGTACTGTTTGCCACAGCCTTCTGCTGGATAAATTGGCAAGATACAGATTGCATGTGTGGCCTGCAACATAGGCAGGACATTGGCTAATGGGCCACACTCAGAGAGTAAACAATAGTTTTTTACTCAGGCTGGCAACCTGGCACAAGTGGAGTTCCTCGAGAATCAGTATTGGCCCCCACAATGTTCAACATTTTCATAAATGATCTGGATGAGGAGACTGAAAGCACCCTCACCAAATTTGCTGACAACACTAAAACAGGTGGTGAGGTGAACACATCAGGAGTGAGAGACATCTTTCAAAGAGGCCTGAACAGGCTGGAAGAGTGGCCTAGCAAATTTTAACAAAGACAAGTGCCAAAGTCCTTCATCCAGGATGATATAACCAGGAAGCCCAGCACAGGCTGTGACTGTGCGGCTGGGGAGCAGCCTTACTGAGATGGACTTAGGTGTCCTGGTAGACAAGCTGAACATAAGTCAAATAAAACTGGATCCTGAGCTGTATCTGCAGGGTCATTCCTAGCAGGGACAAAAATGTCATCATACCACTTTATCAGTGCTTGTCAGACTGCTTCTTGAGTACTGTGTCCAGTTCTGGTCCCCAGACTTCAACAAAAGATATGGACAGACTGGAGAGAGTCCAAAGGAGGGCCATGAAGTTGATCAAAGCCCTGGGAGAACCTGCTACATGAGGAAAGACTGAAGAAGTTAGGTCTTTTCAGTCTGTAGAAGTTTCAGGAGGGACCTCCAGTACTCACCTGTTGACTGCAAAGCGTATGGAGGCTCTCTGTTCAGAGTAGGTAGTGGGTGCAAGTCAGCTTGGAGAGGTTTCACTTGATATAACTGTTTTTATAGTAAGAACAACCAGTCACCGGAACAACCTCTGCAGGAATATAGTGGAGTTCCCATCACTGGAGGCTTTCAAGATGCAATGGGACAAGTGCTAGATAAACCCCTCCAGGCTCCCTTTCACAGGAAAGATTGGGCTAGATTATTTTTCAAGGTCCCTTCCCACCTGGAGTGTTCAGTGGTTCCATTTGTTCCACTAAACAGAGATACCATTTCTTTTTTTGATCATTTTTGAATTTTGTTTATAATATAAACTTCCAGAGGGCAAACTTCAACTTAAGAAACTTATTTGCAAAGTTCCCTGGGTAGCAGCCCTCAAGAACCGAGGGGTCCAGGCTGGTTGGACCTACTTCAAACAGGAGCTCTTGAAGGCACAGGAACTGGCGGTTCCCATCTGCCGAAAGATGAGCCGGCGGGGAAGGCGACCAGCCTGGATGAGCAAGCAGCTCCTGGAGGAACTAAGGGAAAAAAAGAGGCTGTATCACCTTTGGAAGGAGGGAAGGCCTCTCCTGATATGTTTAAAGATGCTGTTAGATTATGTCGGAGAAAAATTAGAGAGGCAAAGGCCCAGTTAGAACTGAAGCTGGCCACCTCTGTGAAGGATAACAAAAAGCATTTTTACAAATATGTTAATGCTAAAAAGAGGGGAAAGAAGAACCTGCACTCCCTATTGGACCTGGAGGGGAACACAGTGACTGAAGATGAGGAAAAGGCTGAGGTCCTGAATACCTTCTTTGCCTCAACTTTTAACAGCAAGGCAGGAGGAGTTCAGGACAAGAGGCCTCCTGAGCTAGGTGATGGGGGTCAGGGAGCAGTGTAATGCCCTGGAAATCCATGAGGAATTAGTTCAGGACTTGCTGAGCCACTTGGACACTCACAAGTCCATTGGACCAGATAGGATCCAGCCTAGGGGGTTGAGAGAGCTGGCAGATCAGCTGGCCAAGCCACTCTCCATCATTTTACACCAGTCCTGGCTCACTGGAGAGGTCCCAGATGACTGGAAATGGGCCAATGTGATCCCCACCCACAAGGAGGGTCAGATGGAGGAACCTGCAAACTCCAGGCCTGTCAGCCTGACCTCAGTGCCAGGGAAAATCATGGAACAGATTATCTTGGAGACAATAACTGCGCACCTGCAGGATGGCCAAGGGATCAGGCCCAGCCAACATGGATTTAGGAAGGGCAGGTCCTGCCTGACCAACCTGATCTCCTTCTATGATCAGGTGACCTGCCTGATGGATGTGGGGAGGCCTGTGGATGTGGTCTACCTGGACTTCAGCAAGGCCTTTGACACCGTCTCCCACAGCAAGCTCCTGGCCAAGCTGTCAGCCCATGGCTTGGACAGCAGCACTCTGTGCTGGGTTAGGAACTGGCTGGAGGGCCGAGCCCAGAGAGGGGCGGTGAATGGTGCCACATCCAGTTGGCAGCCAGTCACTAGTGGTGTCTCCTGGGGATCAGTGCTGGGCCCCAAGCTCTTTAACATCTTCACTGATGATCTGGATGAGGGGATTGAGTCCATCATCAGCAAATTTGCAGATGACACCCAGCTGGGGGCAGGTGTTTATCTGTTAGAGGGCAGAAGGGCTCTGCAGAGGGATCTTGACAGACTGGACAGATGAGCAGAGTCCAACAGGATGGCATTCAACAAATCCAAGTGCCAGGTGCTGCACTTTGGCCACAACAACCCCATGCAGTGCTACAGGCTGGGGTCGGAGTGGCTGGAGAGCGGCCAGGCAGAGAGGGACCTGGGGGTGCTGGTTGACAGCTGCATGAACATGAGCCAGCAGTGTGCCCAGGTGGCCAAGAAGACCAATGGCATCCTGGCCTGCATTAGGAATAGTGTGGCCAGCAGGAGCAGGGAGGTCATTGTGCCCCTGTACGCTGCACTGGTTAGGCCACACCTTGAGTACTATGTCCAGTTCTGGGCCCCTCAACTTAAGAAGGACATCGAGACACTTGAGAGTGTCCAGAGAAGGGCAACAAGGCTGGTGAGAGGCCTCAAGCACAAGCTCTGTGAGGAGAGGCTGAGGGAGCTGGGGTTGTTTAGCCTGGAGAAGAGGAGGCTCAGGGGAGACTTCATTGCTCTCTACAGGTACCTGAAGGGTGGTTGTAGCCAGGAGGCGCTTTGTCTCTTCTCCCAGACAACCATCACCAGAACAAGGGGACACAGTCTCAAGCTGCACACGGGGAAGTTTAAGCTCGAGGTGAGGAGAAAGTTCTTCACAGAGAGAGTCATTCGTCATTGGAATGGGCTGCCCCAGGAGGTGGTGGAGTCACTGTCCCTGGAGGTGTTCAAGAGGGGATTGGATGTGGCACTTGGTGCCATGGTCTAGTCATGAGGTCTGTGGTGACAGGTTGGACTTGATGATCTTTGAAGTCTCTTCCAACCTTGGTGATCCTGTGATACTGTGATAATAATTTTGTTTACCACTAACACTGCCCAGCACCGTGAAGTGGTTTGTTGTGGGTTTTTTTTAAGTTTGAAGTCTGTAGGGTTGATGCTAAAATGCTTTAAAAAATCTAGTGACATAGAACCACTGAATCATTTCAGATGGAAAATGTCTTTACGATCATGGAGTCCAACCATTATCTAACTGCCAAGTCTGGTGTTAAACCATGTCTCTTAGCTCTTGACCCTTTCCCTTAACCACTACTTAACACCTCCAGGTATGGTGACTCAATCACCTCCCTGGGGAGCATATTCCAGTGTTTGACAACCTTTTCAGTGAAGAAGCTTCTTCTCATGTGCAATCTACACTTCCCCTGGTGCACCAGGAGGTCATTTCCTCATGAATGTTTTTGAGAACACTAGGAGTAGGTCAGTCATTTTGAATATATGTCTTAAAAATAAAGCAGAGATCTTTGCATTAGGCTGATTTAAGCCTCAACTGTAATCATTACAAGGCACACTTTGAACCTTTTTGAACACAGGAGCAAAAAATGTAGCTTTAAATGGCATTCCCAGATTTTCCTTTAATCCCATAATGTGGTGGTGAGAGAAAGTTCTCCCCCCCACACACAAAGAAACCACAGCTCAGTCGGAGAAGCAGATGAATGTGCTATATATTTACAAGCAGGAGTGAAATGCAGTGAATATGTACACAATATACAGTGTTTACAATATATACAGAAATATACAGAAGACTATAGTAGTAGAAGTAATACAGAAGACCTTTTCCTTCCTCCAGCCAGGAGGGTTCCCCCTCCTGTACCCCCTCTCCCTCCCTACCTCCCTTTTTTTCCCAAAAAGGGTTAGAGAGAGAGAAAAAGGTAACTAAGGAGGAAATTCTGTTAGCTCACAGTGTGTGCAAGAATTAGTTTTCTTATCTGGTTAGCTTTGTTAATTCAAGGTCAACTCCATCCAGCAGCTGTAGCTCAGAGGGAGACAGAAACAGATTAATTGTGTAGATAACAATCTTACTTTTAGAATTGCTTATGTTCTGGTTTATGGCCAAAAGCCAATTTTAGTACAGCATTGTGAAATCGTAAAACATCACTGGAGATTAGTGTTGTATTTCAAAGCTTCTGAAGATGCATAGACAAGCAAATTTACAAATATTACCTATGAAATGCCTGTTTAGAAACTGTCAAAACTGCCTGGCTCTTCTTACTCTTCAGTGCTCTTTCTCTTCTCAGTCCCAAAGTTCTGTATCAAAGCCTGTCTCTTTGAGCATTTCCTAATTCATACTCAGACACTTCTGACTGACAGGTTACTGTCTTCACTTATCATCTTCATAGTTACTTTGTTTTACAAATATTTTCACCCCTTCAGCTATTTTCATTTTAGCAGCCTGAGCTCTGTGTTCTAGTATAAACTTTCCTTAAGGAATTAAAATTCCTGGCTGTGATCAAATGAGGCATCCTAGGCAGATGCAACTTTCACTAGGGGATTGTACTTACACAATAATACCTCCTTGAGGGGTTTTGTTTGATTGTTTTTTGTTTGTTGTTTTTTCCATTTAGAAACATTTTAATTCTCATCTTTCATAACATTTGATTCAACTCTAACCATGTTGTAGTTTTTTTCAGCATTCTCTGGTGGAGTAATAAAGCAGTTCCCATGCAGCATACACACAAAAAGCTAAAAATGTAGAGGCATATGTGCATACCTCAAATTTTGATATGTTGTTGTTCTCTTTCTGGAGGCTTCAGCTTCTCTGCCTTACCATTTCCTCTGAAGATAGTGATGGAGATAGTAGATTGAACACTTATTCTGGGAGTACAGGAAGGGAATTAAAGCCTCCTCACAGACATCCTTTCTTTCACCTGTGAAAAATGCCTAATTCCTTAAAACGCTGTATGTGCATACAGGAACCAATAAAGCCCTCTTGCCTCGAAGCAGTATCCTGTTTAAGTAAGGCTGAAGGGGGCAAATCTACTTGTTTTACGCTATGAGGTAACTGCTCCTTTATGCTACGAGGTAACTGCTCTTTTTCTCTGTTATCTGTCTTACTCCTGTATCCATCCATGCATGATCTTAAAAAGGAGCCCATGTCTCTCATAGAACTGAAACCTGGTGTGAAGTGAAACAACAACCAAGGACTTTAAAATATAGTTCTTTCTGTAGCAAAGTAGGAAGCAACATATCAGGAACATTTCACTCACCTTTGCATGAAAATTAGACATTACAATTATGTGCTTGATTACATTAAAAAATGTACCATGTCAGATTACAATTTATACATTATTTGAGTAAAACAAGTGTGAAAATGCCAGGACATATTGTCATTAAATTACACATTCTCATGCCCAGGGCTTTTAATGCACCATATGAGGAAATCAATCAGCTGGGAAATAAATCCGTGAGAGAATTGGAGCACAAAAATGCTGCCATACAAAAAGCCTCAGTAGGCTCAAAAAGTGTAAATTCATCATATACACTGTGAAGCATCTCGGATGGTGATTCCAGGAGTGCATTTTCTAGTGTCATCTGTCTATTATTAAAATTTATTTTAGACCAAATTGCTATGACCAAACTACATCCCTGTCACAAAGTAATGCTTTTTGTATCTACAATCATAGTAACCCCAAAAGTTGTGTGGTGGTTACAGAGTTGCTTAGAGGACTATGTGCTGTACCTTCAAAGAAACTGAGTTTTTTTCCCAGAATGTTATGCACACAACTGGACTGTACATGACACAAAGATGACATCTGACAATCCCATCTCCTTAAAGTGGCATTAGAACTATTAGCAGCATTTCTGAGACTTACACAATTGGCACTTGCTACAAGTTTCTGTCAGGTCCATTTTCCCCAACTCTGAGGTGCAAATTTTTCTTATATTTTTTTCCCATTGCTGATCCTTCTGAAATGCTTTGGAATCATCAGAGGACTCACATTATGCAGTTATCAGAGTATTATAAAACTAGCACTAGTAATACTATTAGTATCCTTAGAGAGTGGAAAGTAGTGATAAGGCCAGAGCATATGAAGCTGTATTGAATGACCATTGTGCCTGCCAAAAACAGACCTGCAGTCATTCAGCTCTGAGCCTTCAGGAAAAACTAGATGCTAGTGAAACTCAGTGTTAGTGAAATGTTGACTTCTTAAGTCTTGGCTTCACAGTATCACAGTATCACAGTATCACCAAGGTTGGAAGAGACCTCAAAGATCATCAAGTCCAACCTGTCACCACAGACCTCATGACTAGACCATGGGACCAAGTGCCACATCCAATCCCCTCTTGAACACCTCCAGGGACAGTGACTCCACCACCTCCCCAGGCAGCCCATTCCAATGACGAATGACTCTCTCTGTGAAGAACTTCCTTCTCACCTCGAGCCTAAACTTCCCCGTGTGCAGCTTGAGACTGTGTCCTCTTGGTCTGGTGATGGTTGCTAGAAAGAAGAGACCAAACTCTTCCTGGCTACAACCACCCTTCAGGTACCTGTAGAGAGCAATGAGGTCACCCCTGAGCCTCCTCTTCTCCAGGCTAAACAATTCCAGCTCCCTCAGCCTCTCCTCATAGGGCTTTTGCTCACCGGCCTTGTTGCCCTTCTCTGGACATGTTCAAGTGTCTCTATGTCCTTCATAAACTGAGGGGCCCAGAACTGGACACAGTACTCAAGGTGTGGCCTAACCAATGCAGAGTACAGGGGCACAATGACTTCCTGCTGGCCACACTATTCCTAATGCAGGCCAGGATGCCATTGGCCTTCTTGGCCACCTGGGCACACTGCTGGCTCATGTTCAGGCGGCTGTCAACCAGCACCCCCAGGTCCCTCTCTGTTTGGCCACTCTCCAGCCACTCCGACCCCAGCCTGTAGCTCTGCATGGGGTTGTTGTGGCCAAAGTGCAGCACCCGGCACTTGGACTTGTTGAATGCCAGCCCATTGGACTCTGCCCATCTGTCCAGTCTGTCGAGGTCCCTCTGCAGAGCCCTTCTGCCCTCTAACAGATAAACACCTGCCCCCAGCTGGGTGTCATCTGCAAATTTGCTGATGATGGACTCAATCCCCTCATCAAGATCATCAATGAAGATATTAAAGAGGATGGGGCCCATAAGACATTATTTCATTTATCAGTTCAACTTTTTTTTTTTTGCCAAACTGAGCCTTTTTTCTTTTAATCCTTGTTAGCCTTATGTAACATTCTTTTTGAACTACCACTTTCTTTAACTCATTTCTCCAACAATTTCAGTTTCCATATTAAATTCTTTGGCATCCTATAAGTTCTCACTACTCTACTCCCTGTACACATTCAGGTGCTTAAATAGGAGTAGATAGACTTCATTACCAGTTCACAGCTATGTAGAGTGAGAGAACAGCCTCTGACACTAGCATGAGGGATTGTGAACACTCTAACACTGGTGCAAAATGCAGGAACAGGTTTAATGATTGTCATAGAATGATATTGGGATGCCATTCTTCCAGATTCAGGGTCTAGTGCTAGAAGTCTTAACTAAAATATTTATTTCAATCTACTGATTACCTTTTTTTTCTAGTATAAGCTTTAAAAATGCATTTGGAGATTTTTTTTCTCTTTGTTGTTCATAGTCAAGATTAGATTGTAGAATTACTTAATGCTTGTACCAAAATGTACAGTTTAAAGGTAATGTTAAAATTTTGTTTAATAAACAAACTTATCCCTTTGTTCTATTCTTTAGCAGGGTTTTAGATTAAGATCAGTACAGATGTCTTTACTTTGGTTTTATGTCCTGCTCTTTGTTTTGATACATTAGCTGAGATGCATTCAATGCACTGAAGTACTTTGTCGTTTGTCAGTTTATCCTTTGTTTGAGTCTTAGCAATCAGGCATTCAGCATAGAAGAGTTTCTTCATCTCTGACTCCAAAGAGCTACTAAGAAGAGACCAACTATTTGTATTCTGTAACCAAAACTTCTATAGAAAATTCTAATTCATTAACATTATGAAGCATTTTTTTTTCTTTTTGTGAAATCACATGATTGCTGTGACATCAACTAGAATATTAGTTGTGCATGAAAGTTTTTGGATGGGGGGGGGTTTCAGCTGGGGGAAAGGTTTCATGCAGAAATTAACAGGATTTTTATAGGTGACATAAGAAAGCTGACACTTACAAGTAAATTCTGCAGTAAGTCCCAGTCAGTGCTGCAAGGTAATAAAAGCTGTTGTGAACTACTGAGCATTCTCTGTCTTTACAGATGTCCAGAGTGTTCAGCATTTTGCAGCAGCAAGTGGTTTTATTTCATGTAAATATAAGCATAATGCAATGTCTGCAAAACCACAGGGGTTAGCTGTTGTGCAAGGAAGGAGACACACTGCCTTTGATTAGGGTGCAAGGTAAAAAAAAAAATCACTGCCAGACTGTGCTGCAGCCTGCTTAAAGGAAGAGATAAGTTAACTGTTACATTCCTGTAAGAAAACAAACACAACTCTTGATTTTACTTGTAATTTATGTATTTCCAGTAACAAAGAATACGTGAAGAGTAGAACTATAAGACATGGCCATGGTTAATGAAGAGCACTTTCTGCACTCCTTATTTAAGAGGGAGGAATTTGTTGAGCCTAATAGCCAAAGAGTAATGATCAGCTGAACTTATTCTAAGAAGAGTCAGGATCTTGGAACCACAGAAAGGATTAATGGACTTGGCAAAAAATGACATGAAACATTCTACGCTCCGCTATCATCCGCTGTTACTTGCTGGACTGTAAAGAACTCTGTATTCAGGCTGCTTTCTACTATATTGCAGATCACCTTTTCTGGACGTGAAAGTGATATTTTTTACCAGCTCTCTAGTGGTTTCATCTGCAGGCATTCTGAAACTATACACGAGCAAAATTTATTGTCTGCTTTACCTATTTAAAAATAAGCATAGTGGTGAATAAAATTAATTTAATTTGTTTTGACCTTTCTGTTCTAATCACTTAGGTCCACATCAGTGGAAACTGGAACTGACATCATAAAAGGTTAGGATAAACCTCTGCACATATTACATGAAAATGAGCCTCTAAAGATGGTTTTATTGTTGGTGAAAAGGAGAAAAGAAGTTATTTATAGCAAAGCCTTATATTGTGTACATATATTATCTTTGAAATATTTTTGATTTTAGTTTATTTCTTGTAAAAGAGAAATTATATAATTTATTTAGCAAATATTACTGTAAACTATAGTTTTCTTGATGAATAAAATATTTTGTTCTCAACACTGTCACAGCTGTCAGACTGCTCTTGATTTATACAGGACTTCCTGTTCTGGTGTTTTTCTACCTTTGTGAGGTGGTAAGAGGCATCTCAAGAGGTATGACAACCACTTGACAACATGGCATCTGTCTTTATCTTCTATCAGCTCTGCAATGAAGAGGGGAATCTTAAAATTGGAGCAAACAAGACAAAGGAACATACTCAACAGGCACTGCTGCAGAAAAGCATTTCAGGTTTTTCAGCAGGGTAGTAATTTTAAGATAACTATAGAAACTGGTTTGGTTTCCTTAATTTCCCTAGCAGTAGAGCAATAATCCAAAACACCGATGACCATCAGTCCAAGATCTAATGCTTCAATGTGGTGTTTTGAAAAACTATGTAGCTGTCGCTACAAAAGGTTATGGAAGCTTTGGTAATAACATTTCTTCTAGAAGGAAATGTAACAAACCTGCTGGATTGTGAAAAACCCAATGTGGAACTTCAATTTCAGAGATTTTGTTGTGGCTGGTTAAGGGTTTTTTAGTATTTTTATGTAATCATATAGCCCTAAAGCCATACAGGGTGTGCTTCATTAATTATGCACAGAACAGAGAAATGTAAAGGGTTTGATGTTTTTTCTCTAAATATGCAGAGTCTCTATTTTAATTTATATCCTGTGACTCATGATTACCTCTTTTCTGTACTTTAGATTGCTTAATCTTGGCAAGATAATTCTTCTGCAGCTCTCCTGTTAGAAATGCAAAAGTCAATCTGCATGCCCTGTGAGCAAAATATTTTACACATGCATGTGAAGTGCCTGCTCCTCCATACACTATGTATAGCTTACTTAGAATGAGTCTCTATGCATAGTAGACGTATCTTATCAGTCTCATATAGAGAAAAAACTTCCTAAAACATATAAATGTATTTTTTCCCAATTACCCAGCAGACTGTAGTGTCTGAATCATCTGTTCTCAGGAAGACCCCCGAGGACAGGCAGCTTAACTAAAACAATTCTGTTCTGTTCAATTCTGAGAGAGCCATCCCTTGTGTACAATCCTTTTAACACTGTAATTTATAAATTAAACCAGAAATTTCACACTTGCAAAAAGAAAACATGTATAGACTGTGGATTCTGCTGGGAAACCCTTCTACAAAACATGTGCACGTACAAGTTTGGGTTTTTTTTTTCCTCTCTCATTTTTCTGTTTGGTTGGTTGGTTGGTTTTGGGGTTGGGGTTTTTTTTTGTCTCTCTGTTACCACATGGCTCCACTCAGAGGGAAGAGGAATTACAGCTAAGCAATGTTAATGATCAACAACTTGGAACCTATTTTTTTCTCTACAAATACAAAGCTTCAACCAGCAAAGAGTACAGTAGCTTGTAAGGATGTGTATGTTCAGTGCCCAAGTACTCTATTTCTCTTAACCTTGCACTGGTATTCATTTCAAGCCTGAGTATTCCATTCATCTTGCACTGCTATTTTGCTTTGGTACAATTTTGCTGAAAATGTGAACACTTTTAGAAGAGGAATAGAATAGAATAGAAGAATAGAATAGAATAGAATAGAATAGAATAGAATAGAATAGAATAGAATAGAATAGATCAGGTTGGAAGAGACCTTCAACATCACTGTGTCCAACATATCATCCAACATGACCTAATCAACTAAACCATGCAACCAAGCACCCATCAAGTCTCCTCCTGAACACCTCCAATGATGGCGACTCCACCACCTCCATGGGCAGCCTATTCCAATGGGCAATCACTCTCACTGTATAGAACTTCTTCCTAACATCCAGTCTGAACCTCCCCTGGCACAGCTTGAGACTGTGTCCTCTTGTTCTGGTGCTAGTTGCCTGGGAGAAGAGACCAGCCCCCAACTGTCTACAACCTCCCTTCAGGTAGTTGTAGAGAGCAAGAAGGTCTCCCCTGAGCCTCTTCTTCTCCAGGCTAAGCAACCCCAGCTCCCTCAGCCTCTCCCCCTTCTCTGGCCATGCTCCAGCAACTCAACATCTGTCCTAAACTGAGGGGCCCAGACCTGGACACAGGACTCAAGGTGTGGCCTAACCAGTGCAGTGTACAGAATGACCTCCCTGCTCCTGCTGAACACACTCTTCCTGATGCAGGCCAGGATGCCATTGGCCTTCTTGGCCACCTGGGAACACTGCAGGCTCATGTTCAGCCTACTACCGACCAGTAGCCCCAGGTCCCTCTCTGCCTGGACGCTCTCCAGCCACTCTGACCCCAGCCTGTAGCACTGCATGGGGTTGCTGTGGCCAATGTGCAGAACCCAGCACTTGGATGTGTTCAATCTCATGCCGTTGGATTCTGCCCATCTGTCCAGCATGTCGAGGTCCCTCTGCAAAGCCTCTCTACCCTCCAGCAGAACAACTCCTGCCCCCAGCTTGGTGTTGTCAGCAAATTTACTGATGATGGACTCAATGCCCTCATCCAGATCATCAATAAAGATGTTAAAGAGCATGGGGCCCAGCACTGATTCTTGGGGCAACACCACTAGTGACAGGCCGCCAGCCGGATGTGGCACCATTCACCACCACTCTCTGGGCTCGGCCCTCCAGCCAGTTCCTACCCAACGCAGTGTGCTCCTGTCCAAGCCATGGGCTGATAGCTTGGCCAGGAGTTTGCTGTGGGGGACGGTGTCAAAGGCCTTGCTGAGGTCCAGGTAGATCACATCCACAGGCCTCCCCACGTGCACCAGGCAGGTCACCTGATCCTAGAAGGAGATCAGGTTGGTCAGGCAGGACCTGCCCTTCCTAAATCCATGTTGGCTGGGCCTGATCCCTTGGCCATCCTGTAAGTGCTGTGTGATCGCACTCAAGATGACCTGTTCCATAATCTTGCCTGGCACTGAGGTCAGGCTGACAGGCCTATAATTCCCTGGATCATCCAACCGGCCCTTCTTGTGGATGGGCACCACGCTGGCCAGCTTCCAGTCTTCTGGGACCTCTCCAGTGAGCCAGGACTGCTGAAAAATGATGGAGAGCGGCTTGGCCAGCTCATCTGCCAGCTCTCTCAGCCCCCTAGGATGGATCCCATCCGGTCCCATGGCCTTGTGGGGGTCCAAGCAGCTAAGGAGATCTCTAACTGCCTCCTCCTGGAGCACAGGGGAACTATACTGCTCCCTGCCTCCATCTGCCAGCACTGCAGGCTAGCTGTCTGGAAGATGTTCTGCCATCCTAGCAAAAATTGAGGCAAAGAAGGTGTTAAATACCTCTGCCTTTTTCCTCATCCTTTGTTACATCATTCCCCTCTGTGTCCACCAAGGAGTGGAGGTTGTCCTTGCCCTTCTTCTTGCTATTAATGTATTTCAAGAAGGATTTTTTGTTGTCCTTCACAGCAGAGGCCAGTCTAAGCTCCAAATGTGCTTTTGCCTCCCTAATTTTCTTCCTACATGTCCTAGCAACATCCCTAAACATTCCATGGGT
Organism: Colaptes auratus; assembly: GCA_015227895.2. NCBI lineage: Eukaryota > Metazoa > Chordata > Aves > Piciformes > Picidae > Colaptes > Colaptes auratus. The sequence continues at coordinate 51,380,669 of CM026897.1, read as the reverse complement.
TGCCTCCCCTTTCTTCCAAAGATGATACACCCTCTTTTTTTCCCTTACTTCCTTTAGAAGTTCATTACCCATCCAGGCTGGCCGTCTGCCCCGGCGGCTCATCTTCCGGCACATTGGCACAGCCTGTTCCTGCGCCTTCAAGAGCTCTTCCTTGAAGTAGGTCCAGATCTCCTGGACCCCTTTGTTTTTAAGAGCTGTATCCCAAGAAACCTTCTGAGTTAGTTCCTTGAGTAACCTGAAGTCCGGGCCTCCAGAAGTCCAGAGTGGAGTTTTTCTTGCTGCCCCTCTTAGCTTGGCTGAATACTGAAAATTCAATTATCTCATGATCACTGGTGCCTAAACACCCTCTGACCACCACATCACCCACCAGCCCTTCCCTGTTGGTGAAGAGGAGGTCAAGCAGAGCCTTACCCCTGGTAGACTCACACAGCACCTGGGATAAGAAGCTGTCCTCCATACACTCTAAGAACCTCCTAGACTGCCTCCTCTCTGCTGTGTTGAGATCCCAGCAGATATCAGGCAGGTTGAAGTCGCCCATGAGAACAAGGTCTGGCGATCTTGAGATCCCTTCCTAGAATCTTAAAGAAGTAATGAACAATCCTATTGAGTGTTGGGGGACTACTTCGATAATGCCAAAATATATCTTCTGACACTCTCTTATAGGAATGGCAAGGTATGTAAAATAGCACTATCTCTTACTGGAACAAATGTTACATAAAACAACACACATTTCTCTGTTCTTCACTCTCTTTCCTCCCCCACCTTTGCATGAAAAACAAAGTCTGTGCTTATGGCTTTTTTTACTGCAGTCTTATATAAGTTTTTTTCTCCCTGCAGGGCTTATCTCAGTACGTAAAACATTATAGCTGCAAGAACACAATTAGTGTCTTCCAGAAGTGATAAGTTTTCAAGGAACTAGGGTGTATCTTGTTTTGAGGTAGAAAATATTCCCTCCAAAAATGCCACAAACCACATACTGCTAGCAAAGGAACACATGGGACTGCTGAAAGGAGACAAGAGGCTCACTGGGCTAAATAACATGGGTTGGTACTGACAATTCTTAGCTAGAACACACATCAAAGTCTCAGCTCAAATTAGCACAACTGACTCGATTTGTCTGAGCTTTAGTCCTTCCTGTGGTAGAAAATAATTTCAGCTTAAGGGAAGAAAAAAAAAAGACTGGTGAGAAACTTGACAGCTTATTCCCTACAGGATTGCAAGATGCCAGCTGCTTACTTGAGTGAGAGTTTTAAAAACCTAAAAATGCATCACATGGTAGCTAGTGGTAAGCTTAATACATATTTATGATTTTACTTGTAAATGTTGCATCTTTCAGTCCTGTCTTCTGGAATGACTTGAAACTCAATTTGTCTATGTTCCCACAGAAAATGTGGTGGGATTTTTAAAGAAACTTTTCCATTAGAATTATTTCATATGTCTCATCTCACTGGGAAACCTACTTTATTTTTTCCATTTAAGTAACAACAAAAGATATCTATGTGAGATTTCTGACATCTTCATATATCATTAATAAAACAGTAACATCAGCACTTCAGTAATTTGGTGGGAACTTGGCCAGTTACCTACCTAAATCCCCTTCTTTCTTCCTCCAAACCAGGTTGGAAGAGACATGCAAGATCATTGCGTCCAACCTATCAACCAATCCAACCCACCTAAACAACTAATCCATGGCACGAAGCACCCCCATCAAGTCTCCTCCTGAACATCTCCAATGATGGCGACTCCACCACCTCCACAGGCAGCCCATCCCAATGGGCAATCACTCTCTCTGCATAGAACTTCTTCCTAACATCCAGCCTAAACCTCCCCTGGTGCAGCCTGAGACTGTGTCCTCTTGTTCTGGTGCTGTCTGCCTGGGAGAAGAGACCAATCCCCAACTGACTACAACCTCCCTTGAGGTAGTTTTAGAGAGCAATAAGGTCACCCCTGAGTCTCTTCTTCTCCAGGCTAAGCAACCCCAGCTCCCTCAGCCTTTCCTCATAGGGCTTGCGTTCCAAACCCCTCACCAACTTCATTGCCCTTCTCTGGACACGTTCTAGCAAGTCAACATCCTTCCTAAACTGAGGGGCCCAGAACTGGACACAGGACTCAAGGTGTGACCTAACCAGTGCAGTGTACAGGGGGGAGAATGACCTCCCTGCTCCTGCTGGCCACACTGTAGGCTCATGTTCAGCCTACCATCGACCAGTACCCGCAGGTCCCTCTCTGCCTGGCCGCTCTCCAGCCACTCCAACCCCAGCCTGTAGCACTGCATGGGGTTGCTGTGGCCAGTGTGCAGATACCAGCACTGTACTGCCAGTGTCCTACAGCTCTTGTCCCGGATTACAGGGAAGACTCCTTCTCTGCTACCACTTAGGTCTGGAAAAGCTGTAGATATTGTGCTTTGAAAATTTGCCAGAGGAGAGGAACTGTGGAAAAGCAGCACTAGTAGTGGATTCTTACCACGCAGTTTTGGAAATTACTGTGATTACAACAAACTTTGACAGTATTTTGATTTGTAACTCATGCTGCTGAAATTAGACTGCTGTCAGCACCTGCGGTGTGTAGGAGATGTCCCTATGTTCCACTCCAATTACTAGTCCTTCCAAGAGCAACTTGCCTACATCCTGCCTGCATTTTTTTAACAGTGGTGGTACGATTAGTGTGACTTGTAATTGCAGTCCTTTCCAGGCTCCAGCAACTTATACACCTACTCACCAGCATCACAGTGCCAGAATGGGTACCTACAGCAACTCGCTCATGACCTGAGAATAGCAGCTGAGGTGAAGGTGCGCAGGGGAGCCAGTCGTGTTACCAAGTCATTGTCCCAGCCACTTGCCTGCATGATACCAGTACGACCTGAGATCCACTTCTCCTAAGCACATAAAGCGTCGGAGCAACATGCTAGGCACCAGCGCCTCTCCCATGGGTAAAGCCTTGCTATTGTGTTGGATGGTGGGGTCGTTGGGGGAAGGGCACCCTGCTGCTTCAGGGCGCTGATGGAGAAAGTACCACCTCCTGGAAAAGGCACGGCGTGGAGAAAGACCGTACTGGACTCCAGTGCGGCTTTCTCAGTAGCAAAACAGACGGGTTTAATCCAGTCTGGCTAGATTTGCAGGTGAAGACAGTAGAGACTGGGAGGGAAAGGAGGGAAGGGAAGAAAGGACACACCCCAGGCACTATCTCCCTCCTTCAGCCGCGTGTATGCGGGTGCGCAATGGCGCCGGGACGCCCTCTGCAGGGTCAGGCGCTTGGCCTCCCGACGCCTGTACGCGCCCGCGCTACGGACACGGAACCAGACAGGCTGACAAGGGCGTGGCGCGAGGGGCCTGTCCAGTGTTGGGAGACGGTGCCCCACAGCCCGTGCGAAGCGCCTCGCCGGGCCTACTAGCGCGCGGGAGGGGCCTGGTTTGCATAGGTGCCCCAGCGCCGGCTGGGACGGGGAAAACCCGTGCCGCTCGAGCCCACCGGGGCTGAAGTATGAAGAAGGCCGGCTCTGCTGCCTCTCGCCGGAGCCGGCCGTCTGCCTGCGCCTGCACGGATCTGCCAGGCGCCTGGGCCTCGCCTCACCAGCGTCTGACTCGAGACGGCCCATCACGGCCGACAGAGGGCGGCAGCAGCCGCACCGCATATCGTTCACGGCCGGCGCCGTAGGCTGGCTCCTCCCCGGCCGCTTCCGTAGCGAGCTGGGGAGACATGTGGAGGCCGAGGCTAGCTGGCGCTATACGCGCCGCACGGCAGGCGGCGGCTGCACGGCGGTGGAGTGGAGGCCCCCGGGACGCCCCGCTGGCGGGGACAGCCGCCGCTAGCCTTGGCAGGACGGTGAGCGTGAGGCAGGCGACGGTGAGCGTGAGGCAGGCGACGGTGAGCGTGAGGCAGGCGACGGTGAAGGGCCTCCCGTTGCCTGGAGAGAGGAGGCGAACCGGCCGCACTACAGCTGGCCGTGAACAAGCGGGCCAGCCTCAGGCTGCTGCGGGCGGGCCTTGGAGCGTAGCGGGGGAAGGGTAGCTGCCAGATTCCCTTCGGCCGGTCGCGGCTCTCGCTTTGTCCCTCGGTCGCGAGGTCAGGCAGGGGCCCCGCTGTAGCGCCCCGCGGGCCGGCTGGTATCGCGGAGTGCCCTTCTCTGTCCCTCGCAGGCTGCAAGGGACCGCCCCAGTGCGAGCGGTCCGGAGGCGTGCAGGCGGGCCGAGCGCGGTGGCGCTTCGGCAGCTGCTTGCAGCAGCGCACTTAGGCCTAACCGCTGTGGGAAGTAGGTGAACGGGCCAGTGTCCTCGGCGGCTTCCAGTGTCGCTGTGCTGCGCAGCAGGGACGGCAGCGGTCGTTCTCTGCTCCAGTGGTATTACCTTGTTTGCTGCTGTTTTCCACTTACAGAGATGTATGCTGGCCACTCTTATAGCTGGGTTGGTACCTGGAGGTGTGGTACCAACTGTGTGCTAGTACCGTTTTGCCAACCTCAAGTTACAAAATTAGTATAAGCACGCAAACGGGAGTTGCAGCCTCTCAGTCTCGCCAGAACCTAAACTGGTCTTGCAGTTTTTGCTCTTAAGTCTGCATTAAAGAAATGCTAAAGGGTACTGTCAAAAACGCGCATGCATCAGTCAGTACTTGTATCACTGTGATAGTATAAGAATCTAGCAGTTCTCCGCGGTTTATGTTATGTGTTGTGGCTTTGGACTAAGACCATCATCTGTAATTCCTGAGTTCAGTTTGTTTTCCTCTTATGTATGCTTTAAAAGTGGCCGTTGCAGTTCTTCTCTAAGTATCACTTGCTTTTCCCCTCATTGTTCATTTGATAAAACTTCACAAGTACGCAAAATGGAATCAGGAATGTTTTTTTACCATTCATCCCAAACTACATACCTTCGCAGTCTTGGTTAAGAGGAAAATGGTAAGCATGTTATCTGCCTTTCTTGGTGGATAGCATGGATACTTGGTGGATAGCATGGATACTTGGTGGATACTGCTAGTGCAGTAGACTAGAGGATCGGCTTTATTTGTATCTGTATTGATGCACTGCTTCCCCTTCAAGGAGCTGGCCATTTTGCTGGCCGTTGATACGGCATTTCTGTAATTTCTATTTAGTTGGTTTAAGCTTCCCTTTTCACCCCCTTTTTTTTTCTTTAACAAACAAAAGACCAAACCAACCAAACAAAAAGACCCAACCCAAAACAAAACCAGAAGAGAAACCAGAAATAAAACAGCTTGAAAATACCTGAAATGTGAAGTGTGGTATTAACCCTTCAGTAAGTAAGGCAGATTCAGAACTTCTGATTATTTCAGCTGCATATATTCATTGCTTCTGAAAGAGCACAAGTTGTTGGTAATGAAACATCTAAGCAGTGGATACTTGTGAAATATTGGCCTAAGCTAGTTCTCTGAACTTGCTCAGTAATTGTGTGATAGAGCAACATAAAAGAAAACAGCTTTTCTCTCTCCTAATTCACTATTCTATGAATAAAATTCCTTTTCATTTGTATCAGAAGACACGGATATTCTGGATTCCCTCAACCGTCTAAGCCCTAAAGCTGCATATTTCCATATTAGCTCTGTGGTAGGGAATTTGAATATTTTATTTGGAAGTAATGGGGCAGTCTTCAAGGATCGATTTATGTGATAAATATTAAATTTCTCATGTTGTACCTTTTAATTCCATTTTACTTTCAACAGCAATTACAATATGCTTCAGAAATGCGAAGCAAGGCCATTCAGTTCATGAATTTAAGAAATGTGGGAACTCTGAATGACACAAGGTAAATGGTGTTTTGAGATATTCATATGAAAATATTCTCTCTGCATTTTAAAATAATTTCTAGACACGGTAAGACTATTACACTAATGTAATACTGATGTGATGATGGAAAGGAAAAGTACAGTTTTAGTGAAAGCATTTTGAATGAATTTGAGAAGTCACTTAGGAAATAGTTTATGTACCTGGAATAGGTGTCAGGGTATGTGAAGTTTCTGCTTATAGTGAGAGGATGTGTTACAGTACCTATCAGAGACTTCTCCATTTCTGATGCAGCAATTGGAGGCCAAATGAAGGGTTGAGCAGATGTGTTACCATTAAGCACCTGAGCCACATGCTGAACAGCTGTTAATAAATCCTGCTTATGAATCCTTCCTAATCCTAAGGTTTTCTGTTCTCCATGCCCCTAGTGTTTCTATGGTGTCCTTCATATAAGTGGCGGGCATGGGGTGTATTTCAGCAACTGTCTAGCAAGAAACTTTAAAAAAAAATGTTTTTTATAATCAACTGAAAGAAACTGAGTTGCTGCAGATCATAGTAACTGTCATATTGCTATTGCCATTAGGAATTAGGAAAAGTTATTGCACTTGCCTGCTGCTAGAGATACTCACCTGTACAGTTAGCTTTAGATGGAAAAACTTACATAGTTGCTTTTGGTTAATTAAACTGATCTAGACTTTGCCCTCACTAACTTTTTATATTTCTTTAAAGAGGGTAACACAGGTAGTCTCACAAGTAAGCATTACATAGTGGGATGATTTGAGACTCTCTGGGGAAGGTAAATGTATGCATTAGTTCATAAGCACACTTGAAATAGCATCTAATTACCAGGTTGTGTTGATAATTCCAGTGAGGAGTCAAGTGCTGTATGTAGACATGACATTGATACCGATGTTTCCAAACTGCATACAGCTACAGTGAACTTCTTAGAGTCAAATGACATATGCTTCTAATGAGGTGTTTGTCTCTATTTGTAGAGTTCAAATCTCAAGTAATTCTTGTACGGAGTCCTTTTATAAAATTGCCTCATTTTAAAATCTGTCCTCTTAGGGGTCCCTGTGTCTTGGGAAGAAGTATATATTCCTCTGTGATCTACCAAAATTTCAAAGTTTCATCTCCATTTATAAGGTGGAGTGTTACCTACATTACCTTAACAAAGATAACTACTTGTATTCTAAGATCATTTCATAGTGACTGTTTCCCCCAAGGTCATGGTCTTGCTGTGTTTTTTATTATAGGGAACATACTGTCTTCAATATTTTTCCTCCTAATTATCGGCTTCTATGTCATTTGTAGCTCTTTAGATGAGACTACTTACGAAAAACTGGCTGAAGAAACATTGGACTCCTTAGCAGATTTCTTTGAGGACCTGACAGATAAGCCTTTTACTCCAGAAGATTATGATGTCTCTTTAGGGGTATATTTTAAACATTATACTACCACTGTAACTGCTGGGGTTTTTTTATCATTATTTTGTCTTTTGGAGATAGTTTTAAATTACTTATGTTAGTGTCAACATTTAATATAAAAAAAGTTTTTACAGCTTTATTATTAGAATATGCCTGCTTACACATACTGGAGCAACTATTCTGGTGGAAAGATATGTGCTGTTACGTGATTAATATCTTTATTGATGATCTGGATGAAGGCATTGAGTCCATCATCAGTAAATTTGCAGATGACACCAAGCTGGGGGACAGGTATTGATTTGTTAGAGGGTCAGAGCTCTGCAGAGAGACCTCGAAAGGCTGGACAGATGGGCAGAGTGCAACGGCATGAGATTGAACACATCCAAGTGCTGGTTTCTACACATTGGCCACAACAACCCCATGCAGTGCTACAGGCTGGGGTCAGAGTGGCTGGAGAGCGGCCAGGCAGAAAAGGACCTGGGGATACTGGTTGATAGTAGGCTGAGCATGAGCCAGCAGTGTGCCCAGGCGGCCAAGAAGGCCAATGGCATCCTGGCCAGTATCAGGAATAGTGTGGCCAGCAGGAGCAGGGAGGTCATTGTGCCCCTGGACTCAGCACTGGTTAGGCCACACCTTGAGTTCTGTGTCCAGTTCTGGGCCACTCAGTTTAGGAAAGATGTTGAGTTGGCAACAAAGCTGGTGAGGGCTTTGGAGCACAATCCCTATGAGGAGAGGCTGAGGGAGCTGGGGTTGCTTAGCCTGGAGAAGAGGAGGCTCAGAGGAGACCTTATTGCTGTCTAGAACTACCTGAACATAGGTTGTAGCCAGGACAGGTTTGATCTCTTCTCCCAGGCAACCAGCACCAGAACAAGAGGACACAGTCTCAAGCTGCACCAGGGGAGGTTTAGGCTGGATGTTAGGAAGAAGTTCTTCATAGAGTGATTTGCCTTTGGAATGGGCTGCCTGGAGAGGTGGTGGAGTCACCATCACTGGACATGTTTAGGAAGAGAATGGATGGGGCGCTTGGTGCCATAGTTTAGTTGATTAGATAGTGTTAGGTGATCGGTTGGACTCGATGATCTCAGGGTTCTTTTCCAACCTGGTTAATTCTATTCTATTCTTGGATTTTAAATATTTATACAGAAAGACATAATAGAGTATACTAAATGAGCACAAGAGGAAGAGCACAAAAAAATGGTTTCTAATTTCACAGCAGTCTATACATTTTTCTAAACACACAGAGACCTGTGACATCAGCAGTCACTTCCCACCTAGTGAATACTAGGACATGCCTATGTGGCTTGGGACAGGTGCATCACATGTAACTCATAGAGCAGTTTCTTTGATTGCCCTAAATACTGAGAAGCAGCATTTGTCGGGTTCATACAGTCTGTATTTGTCTTGTATTTACTGCTGTCAGCCTGTGGTGGAGAGACATAAAAGAATGGAGTGTTTGGACAGGTGCTTGGAAAATAGACCAGAGCATAAATGAGAGAGGTCTACTGTCATGGGCCACATTGGGTGGCTGCTAGTCTGGTAATAGGAGCCTTTAATAGGTCAGCCACTCAAATTCATCTACAGAAGTGACATGCTCAGGTTAAAAATGTCTATTCAATTTGTGTAGGGAGATAACTTGTTTTACATACAATTCCTGAAGTGGCTTGTGTTACAGCCCTCTATCACTTGGAGGAGAGAGCAGTTTCTGTCTGTGCTATCTGGGTGACAGGTTGGACTTCATGATCTTTGAGGTCTTTTCCAACCTTATTGATTCGGTGATTCTATATTGTTAGTAGGAGTCTCGCTTTGCCCTTAGTAAATGCTTTTTCTTGCTTTAAATATGTAGTTAGTGTTGCAGCTAAATGATCTTACAGTAAAAAGCAGAGGGTTGTTTAACTGTTACTGTTCATTATGTTGTAGTATAGCTGCACCTATTAGCCTGATTTTAAAAGCTTAGGACAACAGGTAGTAAAAATATTTTAATTTGCCTGGTTAATGTCTTTAGACACTTCATTACATGAAGGTAGTGAGTCATCATGCATCAAAATTTCATCTCCACTGCAGCAGTTTTATCTACACTGCATGATTGTGTTTGACATTAATTCACTGCGAGGCTGAAAAGTAATTATTTTTACTTACTTCATAATTTTTTACCAGTACTTATTTGTTACATAGACTGTGTGATGACATAAAAAATAGATTGTTGTTTCTGTTGAGAGCAAAAGGTACCAAAATAGTACCAAGTCTACCAAATAAATTCCAAACAAGCAAGGCCAGTGCTACAGCAAGCCACAAGGTGGCGAACGTGATAAAAGTCTGTTATGCTTGTGAATTGTGGACTTAATTTCTTCACCCAGTTTGTATTTTTTAGATCCAGGGAAAAAAAAACTCTTTCAAAGAATATTCATGTTACCAGGAGCTAACAAATATTCATCCAGTAGGACAAAATACATGCAACATTATGCCATAAAATACAGTAAAAATATCTTACAACAGAAGTTCCTACAACCTCATCTAGTATAAGCAATAGTATAAATCTTTTGATAACTCTTTGGAAACCTATTTTGCTTACAATGTTTCTTTAGCATAAAGCATAACATCATGCTTAATACTTAATATGGCACTGAAGACATGTAGAAGAATAGTAAACCTTTATATTGTTTTGTGGGACTTAAATGCCAATGTGCTCTTATTCTGCTGTATCTATACAGATTTAAGACCACTGAGATATTAAAAAGTTTGAATTCTGACACAAGAAGTAGCTTGTTCTTGTGTTTCTTTGATATAAGCCAATACTCATTCACCATAACTGGCAGGACAGCCTGATGGCAATATTAAACAGAGGAGGGGATCTTGTTAGTATTTTATTAATGACAAATGTAAATCCTTTATCAAGCACAGAAACAGCATGGACACTAAGGTTCAAGAAGCAGACCTTGAGAGTGTTAGTTCATGGCTGATAATCCTTGAGATAATCAGAACGCTTTGGAATGGAAGGGACCTTACAAGGTCATCTAGTCACCACTCACCTGCAGTAAGCAGGGGCATACCCGACTAGATTAGGTTGCTCTGAGCCCCATCAAGCCTGACATTGAATGTCTCCAGGGACGGAGCCTCCACCACCTCCCTGAGCAACTTCCTCCAGTGTTCTACTACCCTCATAGTAAGGAACTTCTTCCTAATGCCCAATATAAAACTATCTTTCGTAACATGCCTTTGTTAACAGTTCCTCCCCAGCCTTCTTCAGGTACTGAAGGGCCACTATAATGTCTTCCCAGAGCCTTCTCTTCTTCAGTCAGAACAACCACTACTCTCTCAGCCTGTCTTCATAGCACAGGTGCTTCAGCCCTCTGATAACCTTTGTGGCCCTCCTGGACATGCTCTAGCAGGTCCATGTCCTTCTTGTGTTGAGGACCCCAGCACTGGACACGGTGCTCCAGGTGAGGTCTCACCAGAGCAAAGTGGCAGAATCACCTTTCTCGGTCTGCTGGCCAGACTTCCTTTGATGCAGCCCAGGATGCAAGTGTGCATTGTTGGCTCGTGTCCAGTTTTTCATCCACCAGTATCCACATGTCCTTCTCTGCAGGGCTGCTCTCTTATCACATCATCCTCCAGGCTAAATTGATAACAAGAACTGTCCCTTCCCAAAGTGCAGGACCTTTCACTTGGTCTTATTGAAACCAGTGAGGCTCACCAGGCCCCACTTCTCCAGTTTGTCCAGGTCCCTCTGGATGACCTCCTGTCCCTCTGGCATACCAACAACACCACTCAGCTTGGTGTCATCTGCAAACCTGCTGACAATGCACTCATTTCCACTGTCTGTTTCACTGTTTGAGATACTAAACAGCACTGTTTCCAGTATGAACACCTGAGGGACAACCCTTGTCACTCATCTCCATCTGGACATGGAGCCTTTGAGCACTATATGTATGCAGCCATCCAGCCAATTCCTTATCCACCAAACAGTCCACCCATTGAATCTGTATCTCTCCAGTTTTGAGAGTAGTATGTTTTGGGGGACCATGTCAAAGGCCTTGCAGAAGTCCAGATAGATGACATTCATTGCCCTTCTCTTGTCCACTGATGGAGTCATTCCATTGTAGAAAGCTACTAGGCTGGTGAGACAGGATTTGCCCTTAGTGAAGCCTTGCTGGCTGTCTCAGATCACTTCCCTGTCTTCCATGTGCCTTATCAGAGCTTCTAGGAGGAGCTGTCCCATAATCTTTCCAGGCACAGAGGTGAGGCTTACAGGTTGGTAGTTCCCAGGGTCAAAAATATGTCAGAAAACAGTCAGACTGAGTTGCTTCCTAGGGAAAGCCAGCTCCAAGCTACTGCCTGTGCTACAGATTAAGTCTGTAGGCAGTCACAAATGAAAGTATTTGTCCCCATCAACAAGTGTTGGTATGTAATGGATAGTCCTGGCAATGGTAATAGCTGTAGTAGCATATTCTGACTAAAGCATGAAAAGTGTAATTCACATCATGAAGCTTTATCATGGTACAGAGCATGAAATATTTGAGAAACTGCAGATTAAATATGATGAACCTATTACCTAAATCATGAAACTGTTGTCTTTAGAGATGACCTTTCTAATTAGCATAATTTCAGATCATCTGTAGGTTAACTGTAGTCTGAGTATTGGTGTTCTTTTACTCTTAAAGTTAGGACAGAAATATTTTGTTGGTTACATACGCTTTTCAAATGCACCTGTGAAAATGTCAGAGGGATGTGAATCATGTTGTTAGTAAGAAATGTGAGTAAGAAAGAGAAAATAATTGCTCACTGGGATGGTGTTCTGAAGCTGACATAATTTAAACAAAACAGACATCATGGAGTTTAGAATTGGAATATTTTTGTGGTATGATTCAGGATCTAGGCACTTAGTTAGAATTACTGGAGGAAGAATTGGGTTTATTCGCTGGGAAACTGTTACTTTAGGAAAAGTTAGGTAAAGGATCCTATCAGTGATACATAAGGCTTCTTGACTTTGAACCACATGAGTTCCACATTGTTAATTTGTGGAAAAAGTTGTTACTGGGTGATGTTTTAATCACTGCATAAATGAACTAGCGGTCTCTCAAGATGACAGGTCAATGTTCAAGAGCATTGTTTAAGCAGTGCCATTGTCAGTTGTACAAACACACTAAGTCTAACTAACCAGAATGTTTGAAATTTACATCAGACTCAAAAGATATGCAGGTTGTCCTAGGTATTAACACTGAAGTTTTTGGTACCTCATTATCCTTCTTCCAGCTTATTTCTGTTTATCTACTGCAGAATATGCTAAGTAACAGGATGAAAATTTTTAATTTCTCACTTTTTTCCTTTATGTTGTAAGAGTGGAGTCCTAACAGTTAAATTAGGTGGAGACATGGGAACATACGTCATCAATAAGCAAACTCCAAACCGGCAGATTTGGCTGTCCTCACCCACTAGGTAAGTTAGTATAACTTGGTTGCGTAATGTCTACAGATCAAGTGAAAATGTACTTCCTCTTTTTTATAGCATGGTCACACTATGTAGTACCCTTTTCATAATTAACTCTTTTACTCAGTATATTTTCAAAATATGGTATAATTTAGATGTTTGATAATTATTGGCTACATAGGTTTGAGGCAGAGTGCAGTATATTGACAGACCTATATTACTCCGAGAAATATGTAATACAGAAATTTCATACCCTGTTCTGATCCAAAACCAATCTACAGGAATATAGGCTAGTCATTAAAAAATAAACAGCCATGACTGGGAAAAAAAAAAAAAAAAAAAAAACACACCACCAAATCTTCTCTTGTAAAAAGTGGGATGATATTATGATCTAAACCTCTCTTTGTATTTAAGCAGGGTGGCTCCTTCCCTTCTAGGCTTGTGGGATTTCCTGCTTTGTGTGTTTATGTCCTCTCCCACTGGTTGTTTTTGTCAAGCATCTGCGTTTTTCAGGAGACTTGGCTAGCTGTTCCTTCTGCCGCCTTTAATGCTGTGTTTTGATTCATTCCAGGTTTTCTGGTTGGTTTCAGCAGGGGAGACATCCAGATATGTGGGGAAAATGTTGCTTTCTCCCCTGAAAATCTGTAATCTCTGCCACTATTCCAGGGAAAGAACTGAGGTTGTTGGTCAGTGTTACTGATGAAGGAATAAGCTAGCTGGAAAGTATGAGCACACCCAGTAACTGTGCCTGTGTACCTCTTTAATGCGGTTCAGGAAAATTGTATTGATCACAAAACCGGCAATAGTTTTGCAGTAGTAGAATTATGTAGTAGAGTTTTCATTGGCAGGAGGTAAAAAAGCAGCACAGTGAAATTTAAGATTTTAATAGACATAGAAGTGTTACCTGAAGAAAACTCCTAATTTCACTTTAGTGTCCTCATGTACTGGCTGGTCCACAGCATACTAGGCTAGTAATTTTTTTCTAACTCCTCTCCTATCCTAGAATCCTTCTATTAATTAATTAGCATAACAGGAAGATAACTTCATAAGGCACAGGCCTAGCATGGTGACAAACTTTCTTTGTTCAGACAAGTGCATGCTGTGTGTCAGAATTTATTAGTTCTGTGTATTTTGGAACAAGCATAATTTCCAAACCATGATTCTGTTTAAGATGACCAATTTTTGTGTCATTGACACAAAAGTTTAATCTATCTATGAAAACAAAAATTCAGAGAATTCCTATGTGTTTGAAGGCAGCTGTAGTTAAGCTCTGATCTGGATGAGGGCATTGAGTCCATCATCAGTAAATTTGTGGACGACGCCAAGCTGGGGGCAGGGTTTGATCTGCTGGAGGGTAGAGAGGCAGAGGGACCTCGACAGGCTGGACAGATGGGCAGAATCCAAGGGCATGAGATTGAACACATCCAAGTGCCGGGTTCTGCACATTGGCCACAGCAACCCCATGCAGTGCTACAGGCTGGGGTCAGAGTGGCTGGAGAGTGGCCAGGCAGAAATGGACCTGGGGGTACTGGTTGATGGGGAGGCTGAACATGAGCCTGCAGTGTGCCCAGGCAGCCAAGAAGGCCAATGGATCCTGGCCTGTATCAGAAACTGTGTCCAGCAGGAGCAGGGAGGTCATTCTGCCCCTGTTCACTGCACTAGTTAGGCCACACCTTGAATAGTGTCCAGTTCTGGGCCCCTCAGTTCAGCAAGGATGTTGACTTGCTGGAATGTGTCCAGAGAAGGGCAATGAAGTTGGTGAGGGGTTTGGAACACAAGCCCTATGAGGAGAGGCTGAGAGAGCTGGGGTTGCTTAGCCTGGAGAAGAGGAGGCTCAGGGCGGACCTTATTGCTGTCTACAACTACCTGAAGAGAGGTTGTAGACAGGCGGGGGCTGGTCTCTTCTCCCAGGCAGCCAGGACCAGAACAGGAGGACACAGTCTCAAGCTGTGCCAGGGGAGGTTCAGACTGGAGGAAATTCTGTTAGGAGGAAATTCTACACAGAGAGAGTGATTGCCCATTGGAATGGGCTGCCTGTGGAGGTGGTGGAGTCACCATCATTGCAGGTGTTCAGGAGGAGACTTTAGGAGGTGCTTGGTTGCATGGTTTAGTTGATTAGGTGGTGTTGGATGATAGGTTGGATGTGATGATCTTGAAGGTCTCTTCCAACCTGGTTTATTCTATTGCTCCAGTGGTGTGCAAAAATAAACAAGGAAAGAGAGAAACTTGAAAATTTTCTCATGTTATTTTTCATCATCCATGATAAAGAAATGATTCACTTACAGACATTACGTTTTGTGCTTCCTTAACTAGTATTACGCTACACAGTGGCATTTCCTGAAACATGATACTACATGTTTGCTTACTTCCCTAAGGTCTGAAAGGAGCTCCAGCAAACACTATATGGTCTGGAGTGACATTTCTCAAGTGCTACATGCATGTATCACTTCCATTGAATGTTGTATATGGGAAATTTGTACAGTAAATGTAGAATCTTGAATCCTGTGAGCATGCCCTGAGAGAGACAAATTCTTAAGATGTGGGAAAGACATTTTCTTGGTTTTTTTTGACCACCTTTTTTCTGTCACCAATTTATACACCAAACTGAACTTAAGCTTGTGTTTGTGAAGCTTTACATAGTTGACAACAGAGTGAGGGAATGTCTGCAACCTGCCACCATTGTGACTGCAGTGATTTCACATAGTCCCTTTGACTGAAAAGACTTTTCAACCTTACACAGCATCTCTTTATAGTACCTTAAAGTGATATTTTAATTTTTCTCTCTTTTCCAAGAGAGATCTGTATTGTATGTATTTAACTTTGTAGGCAATTTATAGAATTTGTAAGATGCTTGCTTAAATTATTAATTAACTTTTTTTAAATCACATTTGTGTAGCATTTTTGAGATTTGGAGAATTTTGGAGATGTTTCGTATGCTTAACCATATGACTGATACTTGTAACAGTTGAAAACAGTTCCACTAATGTACTCATTTCTTTTCTTTTGTCATTATTGATCAAGTGACCTGTCTTGGACTGATTTTCATGAATGGCTGCACCCCATTGCGTATGTGCAGGACAGTATGAACATCCTCTCATGCTGTAAAGACAAAGAATTGAGAAATGCATAGTAAAGTAACTGGAGCATGTAATCTCAATTCTAAGTAGTTAGCAGTTAATACATATAGCATGTCAGATTTCTGTGGAAGTGACTGGTTTGTGTTTGCATTTGTGACTTCCTTATAGTTTGGGTAATGGTTGGAAAGTTCTTAATTTGGATATTGCAAGTATTCAGGATATTCCAGGTTCAGATTAGTGTTTATGTTTGTAGAGAACATGCAGATTGTTCTCGTGTATATATGAGCTAGTCTGTTTTCTAGCAGACCTTGTTATTGACTGCCTGAGTTCCAAGACTTTTTATCTTAGGGATTCAAGGATAAGACTGATTGATGATTGTTTTCTTTATCTCGGATGACTATCTTACTCATTTCTTTTAGTTTCCTGAGCTGATGTTAACAGTAATGGGTGCCTTTCAGTCATTCTCTGGTTTCAGATGTGGAGAAGTGGGTGGATAGAAAGGTCTGGAATGGAATCCAGGTGTTGAAGTTCTTTTCTTGATAGTTAATGTAGACCTGAAAAATAAGCCATAAACCATGTGACAGCACAGATGAAAATGGCATTTTAAAGAGAAACTTCCCACATGCCAATATACTCACTTTCAAATAGTGCATTATTTTGTTCCATCTAAAAAGAGTGAGGATGGTGATCTGTGTTCTGCTGTGCTTAACATATCCACATATGACTGCTACAAAAACTAACCAATAGCAGTGCTTTACAAATATCCCTTGTAATATTTGTGTGCAAGGAAATTACATGAAAGGGGAAAGAAGCAAATAAGGAAAAATAAGGTAAATTGGTACCAAAAGCAAGAAGGGAAGGAGCTTGTGTCTGCTGCGATTGATGCATCTTGTCACCTTTCAGATAAATCTGTCAGGTGGCTCAGCAGTTCCTGGCAGATCTGGCTTTTTCTGCTTCACTTCCCCAGACTGCCCACCAGTCTTTCTCCACACTGTCTGTTCCTTTTCCTAGGCACTCTCAGTGGCACATTATAAGTATAAGCTTCCAGCAGCTCCCCACAAATGATCTGTGCTTACAGTATGTGTTTTGTTTTCTAGTGGGCCCAAGCGCTATGACTGGACTGGACAGAACTGGGTGTATTCCCACGACAGAGTATCCCTTCATGAACTACTATCAAAAGAATTTTCCACAGCCTTGAAAACTAAATTGGATTTATCTTGCTTAATATATTCTGGGAAAGAAGATACTTGATATTCTACCTCATGGAAGTTTAAAGACTTTAACGAGAAGCCAAGCCCTTCTTTGGTTTGCGAAGTACCTGAGCTTAATTCTGTTGTTTCTCTTGACATCGCAATGTTGTGCAACAAAAATGAAAATACATTTTTTTTCTCTATTGCTCAGTCTTTGTGTCACTGCTCGAATCTGTGTCCATGTAGTACAAGTGGTTGGGGTTGCCCTTCCCAACACTACATTTTACTGCCAAAGAAAGTCATGAGTTCTTAACTGTCTGTGGTCTTGTTTGGAACTAATGACTGACCCACCTCGCAACTTCTGACCAGCTCACAGATGCTTAACTTATTTTGGTGAGACATACACCAAAACTAATAAATGCCTGTGAATTCTACTGACATAAGTGGTGGTACTGTGAATTAATTACATTAAAATCTGTGGCTGTTGTGAGTGAATAAGGTACCTCATAGTCAAATTGAACCTGTCATAAAATTATGGTAGGTAGAAACTTCTCATTTTGTGTAATGCATGTAAATAGGAGTTTTTCTCTCTGTATTTCAGATCTCTCTTCTCCAAATTTTAAGTTCTTTCACACTATTTATGGGTTGTTGGTTTTCTTGGGGTTTTTTTTGAGCTAAACTTTAAGTTACTTAGTGGTTTGTCCACTGCAAGCATCATACGGAACTGGACAGGCTGGTATGTGATACTGAAGCTGTGTAGTAATGCTTCTGCAAACAGTCCTGGTACTGTGGGTTTCTCTTTTCTGTTTCCTTTTATTGTTCAAAGAGTAAAACTATAATTTACAGGACCTTTTTTTTTCTTTCTTTCTTTTTTTCAGTTGAGCAAAAATTAAGATCCACTCATGGCAGCAGAAATTTGCACTAGTTTTGTTCTGTTGCATTTCCCAAGTGTGAGCTTAGGCTCTGCTTAGTACCATACTGATGCAGACATTTTTGCCATGTAGAACTGAGTACGGTACTTATCCTGATGAAGCTGTCTCCTTCAGGCTGTTAGTAATGACAATAAAATAAATTACATACTCTGGATCTTAAAACGAGAAGTTTTAAAAGAAACTCTGAGCTGCAAGAAGAATGCCTCAACATTTGCACTGCTGTATTGTTGCCATTGAAGGCTTTTAATTGTCTATAAAATGGAAACACAAAGTTCTTGACAATTCTTGAGGAAACAGTTATACCATACTCTGTTTATCTATGAAAAGATGTTCAGTGCAGACTGTTTTCCTTGTTGGTTCCTGTGATGTTTATGGTTAGTTTGGCATGATTCTCTAACACGCTAGGTGTATTACAGATGCCATTAATGTTGCTAAAAAACAGTAGGTATGTAGTACTGTTGCCCAGTATGTGCAGTATAATCACTGTAACCTATATCCCACTATTAAATAGAGTAACAGTTTGGTGGAAGCAGCTCTTGGTTAAATGTTCATGCAGTTTGCATGTTTTTAAATTAAAATTAAAAATTGGCAATTGTCTGAAATTTAAGATCTACTGGATAAATGTTAATGACTTGATATGTGAATCAAGGATACTTTCTCCTGGGTCTTTTGCCTGGTCATATATAGTTTGTGTAGTTACTTTTCTGTCTGACTTAAAAAAAAACCCCAACCTACTAAGTAATTTGCATGCAACATTTCCTTACATCTTGTGCAAATGTTTTTACCAGAAGTTGCATGTAGAATTCTTATTTCATTAGGTAAAGGTGAATTTCAGGCTATGACAATAAGGCTAAAATCTGCAGCATTTCTTAAAACACTTAATAGAAAGATTCTGTTCAAAATTGGTCCAGTGGGGGTGGATTTTATAAGAACACTTTGACCTGCCTTGCCCTTCATCCATAATGCTACTGCTATTTATACAAACAATTTCCTGGTTTTGGTTATCTGAATAACAAACAGATTTAGTCTAACTGGTGAAGATAAGTAGCATCAACAAGTGAGAATGAGTTTTATTTCACTGTACAAAGTGAATCGTAGGACATGACTCATTTTTTTGCTCTAATACTTGCATCAAATTGTAATTTAAGGGCAAGGACTCCTGTTGGCCATCATGCTTGTACAGTGGAGGCACAGTATGAGCTCTCATCCTAACATCAAATTTTGCATACTGCCCCAAGACAAGTAATTCTTACCTACTCTTTTTTACTTCCATAACTTACTTGAATAGGCAGACTGCTGTGGTCAATTCTGTAACGATATAGCAATAGTTCCTTGCTTTGCCTTTATCAAAGAACAGTTGCAATTGATAAGAACCATTGCTGCACTATTATGGCATTCTTCTTACAAGATAGTTCACCTACAGAGTACTTTTAAGTGATGAGTATTGACATGTGTAGCCATACTGGATACTCAGCAGAGTATATTAAGAGTTTTCACCAATAGATAATCACACCAATGATTGTATTTTCCTGCTTCCAGCCTGCAGTCCAAAAATCGTAGCATATCTAGCCTTACTAAAATCCATTATTCCTGTGTGCAGTGAGTTCTCTGGAAATCTCGATTGATTCATGTAGGCAAGTTTACAGCAACTGCTTGCAGTCTGTGTTGCTCACAAAATAGTACATTTGTTTACAGGTATTAGGTGCCTGACTGCTTGCCTGGTTTTGTTGGTCCTTTTTCTTTTCCACTTGTGATAATTCTTTGAACGGTTACCTCTTCCCTGCAAGGCTGTTTCCATGTGGTGAAGTCATCTATTTCTATAAATTCCTTTCTAGCAGCTTCATTAAATGGGATGAAGACTTGCGCTGAAGACTTGATAGCCGAATAGGGGAAGGGGAATTCACAGGGATGTTTGTGATAACTTTTAACTTCCTGTTAATGGTTGAACTCTGTGACTCTGCTAACCACCTCTGGAATGTATGAGTCCTGGGAAGGAAGGCAGATGCTTGCCAAAATACCTAGAAGAGCCTTTAAAACAGAAAAGGAAGCATGGGAGGGGCAGAAGAAAAGGCTATCAAGAAGAGATTAACTTTGCCCAGCGGCTTATGTTGTTGGCAGAGCAGGGAAAGACTAGGGGCAAGTTGCATCATGTTGTGGCCCCTTAGGGAATGGTATTTGAAATTTGCTGCATGCCACTATTTATATTTGTAACCAATCAAATGTGTTCCACTCCATTTTCCTATTAAGCTTTTTTGGGGTGGTGGTGTTTTGGGTTTGGTTTGGCTTTTTGTTAGAAGAATTCTGCTTCAAGATTTTTTAAAAAATAATTGTTTGGAGCTATGTCCCACTCTGTTCCAAACTATCTTCTATGTAAATTGCACTATTGGCAGAACAAAGACAAGATTCATGACCACTACCAAAGGAGGTAGTCAGCAGAGGCTGTTTCACTGGGGGTAGAATAAACAGCTATGAACAAATAAATTTTTTTAAAAGTTATTCATTGTGACCTTTTTCTTTTAGAGTTCAGATTAAGAACAGACAAGTTCAGATTAAAAAAAAAAAAAAGATGTTTAGAACAAGTCATCAAGTTGCTGTCTCCTCTAGTTGACAGAATCATTTTAAAAATTGTCATGCTAATTAGGCGAAGTCATGAGTAGTACAATGAGTCATTTTGTAACTATTGTTACTTTCTAGATGTAGGCTCTTCTGCTAGACATCAATGTTCTCTGCCGCCCTACTAAAGTAGGAATATATTAAAGGTCAATAGTGTTACCCCACAGCATTTTAGAACCATTAACCAAGCATTGTTAGGCCACTTTTACGAAAGTAGCTTCAGAAGGAAAACAGACAGCTAACAGATGGCATGTTTTGACATTCATAAAGGAAACACCCAGTACCGTGTAAAGCAAATAATCTGACACATACCTGAAAGTAAGACTAAATTTCCACTCCTCATGCCTTGATGCTGACTGAATGCAATATTGTCTTTTGTACCGATTCCTGAGCCTGTCAATAGCTGGCCGAAAACTTGAAGTTACTGAATTAGTCTTTTCCTGCCCTCCCCCCCCCCCGCCTCGATTTTGCTGTTTTGGGCTTTTAGATTGCAGTAGTAATTCATGAAGTATTGTATGTACATGCATGTAAATTATTAACCCCAGCTGCAAGCAGGCTTATTCCAATACAACATTCAAATGCAGATTTGTGTTCCCTGACAGTAAAAGGCGGTTTCAGTGCCTCCTAAAGACCTGTGCTTTCACGAGGAGCATGCTTTGCCGCCTTTATCTTAATTTCTCTACGAGGCATAATGCACAAACATCATCACCTAACCAGGAAGAAACCCCTCTGAATCGGGAATGTTGTGGGAATCTGGAGCATTTAGCACCTATTGAAAAAAACATCCGCTCTTTCTCACCAGCAACTTAAGAACAAACTGGAAAACTTGAAAGTAGATTTTGTTTCCCAGGCCTGATACCAGGGCACTGTACTGTTTAATTTTAGAGGGTCTTGCATGGGATTTAACCACCCAAGAGAGCAGATAAGTAGTTCCTGGTGACATTTTGTGCTGTACAAAGCAGAAGAAATATTACTTTAGAGAATCCTGTCAGGGATGTTTGGTCTTGCCCATCTCATTTGGCTGCAAGACAATAGTGCTGCCAGAAAGCTGACACCTGTGGAATGCTAGCCTGAAGTCCAGTCCCCTTTAGGCAACTTAAGAGTTTCAGGAACAGTATTGGTACAATTTGCAGAGTGATGCTGCATGTATTGTGAGTCGCTCTGCTTTCTGCTAAACTTGGGTGTTTCAGGCATGAGTGGTAATGTGAACACTCAAACTGAGTCACCAGAGCACACCAGCAAAGTGGAGGAAAATTGAACATAGCTCTCCTGTGATAAAAAGCTGGGGAAAAGCAGATTCGGAAGCATGCGTGGAACAGTGCACCATGGTTTTAAAAAGATGTTTCTGTCAGAAAAGTTTGAGATGGGCAGCGATCCCGAGTTTCTAACAAAATGTAAACGGAAAAACGCAGCAATGCAGGGCTCTGTGACAGTGCACCCCGAGAGCCACAGCGGCAAAAGGGTTCTGCCAGCCCCGCCCCGCTCCGTCCCTCCAGCAGCCGGCACCGGCGGCCGGAGCTGCTGGGTCGGCTCCGGCGCGGCGCTGCTTCGGGCAATGCCGAGCGGCAAGGTAGGCCAGGGGCAGAGCGGGGAGCTGAGCCAGGACCCCTCCCCGGAGACGGGACGTGCTGAAAAAAGCTGGGAAGCGAGGCGTCCGGGGCGGCCTTACCGCGGTGACTCAGCGGCGCGGAGTACCGAGCTGCAACCGGTATTTCCTGTTCTCCCGCCCGCCGCGTGTGTGTGAGCGTGGGGCGGGGGCAACTGGGCAAAGTCACCCATGAACCGGGGCGGGGGGGGAAGGAAAGGGGGAGGGGAGCAGCCGCAGGTGGAAACGCGCCTGCGGAGGGGCTCGCTGCTCTCCCTGTGCGGTCGCCGCCCCTCCTCCCCTTCCCTCCTCTCCTCTCTGCTGCCTTCCCACCTAGGGGTGAGGCCGGCACCTGTGGCGGGAGACCGCCCTGGTGCGGCCGCGCCGCCCCAACCCGCGCCCCGCAGGAAATCATCAACTCGGCGGGAGCGGCCGCAGCGGACTTGGGCCTGGCCTCGGCTCCCAACTCGGACTTGGCGCCCCTGTCGCAGCCCGCTCCGGAGCGTCGGGGCAGGGCTCAGAGCAGGACAGGGCACGCAGTCCTAGCGCTAGGTCATTTCCCGGGACCTCTGCTCCTGCTGCCGGCTGTCGCCCCACGGCTGCCTGTGTGAGAAGGTGAGTATCCCTGTGTGGGGTGGGGTGGGCTGGGCTGCCACAGACCTGCGCCTCCTCGCCGCTCCGTTCTCTTCGGGCAGGTGTCGCGCTCCGCTGCCCCTCGCCTCCCTGCGTGCGGTGCCGCCGCTGCCTCCTCTCTCCGCTCCGGGGCCCGCGCTGAGGGAAGGAATTTCGCGACGTCTTCCTCTCCCTCCTTTGTGTGCTTTGGATTTTCGCTCCTTTTCGTTTCTCAGTTGCACTTTGCCCTCTGTGTCCGCAGGAGGCGGCGCGGGGGCCACTCTGCCTTGCGGGGCACCCTCGCCCGGGCCCGGCCCAGTTCCTGCCGCCGCGCACCTGGGTGCGCCCACGGCCTGGCTCGGGCCGAGGATCGGCTTCACCCTAACGGGATTAAGCGGCTCTCCGTGACTTTTTCTGTGCTAAGTACTTTCCGGGAGAGTGCGATACTACGTGGGAAGTGGGAGAGATGTCACCGATGATTCAGGGGTTTTGTTTACACGTGTTTTTAACCTTTAGCAGAGGCAGGCACTCGGTGGCTTGGGCTGCCTTTGTTCCCACAGAATTCCTGAAATCTTTGTGTTGGCACATCCTGAGTGGATTCCAGCCGTGCCACGAGCTCTGGCTAACTGGGTCAGGGGAAGTCTCAAGTTAACAGGGAACCGTAAAACAAAGGAACAGGCAGTTCCAGGAGCCAAATGCTTGATTTGTTCTGTTAAAGTGCCTTGGCATCGGCCTTGTTTGCGGTGCTGGAGCCCAGGTACGTTGGATTTGCATCGGGGGGTGTCACGGTTGATCTGCCAGTGGCATGTACTTGCTTTATTTGACAACTGTGGGCTGATTTCCTCCCTATGGGAAGCGTGTTTGCTCTGCATTTAAAAGTACATGTTTTCGAACATTGTGCTGTAAGAATCGTGCTCATCTGAAAGATTGTTTACCTGAAAACTCTCATACCTCCAGTGGTGCTTTCTAGTTGTTACACACTTAAACCAGCTGGAATCTGAATAATTTGCTCCGTAGCTTTGTTTTATAAACAAATGTCAAATTCAACAGCTAGGACAGGATTTGAAAGCTAGCATCATGTTTGTGCTCTGGCCAAGGCCACTAAAGGTGTGCTTTTCTTTAACCTTTGGATATAATTATTAAGGTGGGATGGTTTAAACAAAATTAATTACCAATTACCTTCTCTTTTGCTCAGCAAAGTTTAATTTTAAAAGTACAGGACTGTTGATTTGGCTGTAGTTCAGAGAAAAGAAAAACAAATGGGTGACTGATAAAATTTGCTTCTTTAGTTTCCAAAGCATTCATAGTGTAAGAATGCATCTGTAAGATCTTCCAAGCAATGACCCTGTCAGGATCCATGAGAATCCTGACATGCACTAATCCATAATCCATGCATGGTAAGGATAAGGCGAGGAAAGGATGGGAAGTTTGCCTGTCTAAATTGATACTCGGAGATAGATTTTCATGCTACCTGAAGAGGCTTGCAAATGCTTTGCAAACATGTATGTGCCATTTAGACCTGGTCACTGAGACTTGTATTTGGTGAAACTGAGTGCTTATGCAGGCGTTGTGTTTGACTTTCATGCAATCTTAGTATTATAATTGCTTCCAGACTGTTATATGCAAACATCTTATGCCCTAAACACTGCATTCAGTGATTCCTCAGGGTGGTGACTTCTAAAGGGTAGTGACTTCTAAAGGGTAGTGACTCCTCTGCCCTTTAGAAAAGGAAGTCGCTATGGATTGGAGAAATGATATCTAACTTAAATGGCATTCGCATTGCCCATTTCACAATATCAGTAACTGCTACTGTGGTCACCGCCACTACGCTGGGCTTTTGTGAGGCAAAAGATGAGTATTGGGAATTACGCAGTGGGGTTAGGATGATACCGATAGTTTGCATGAGCTATAATCTCAACAGACTTCTTCAGAATGAAACATCAAAGTAATTAAATATCTGATACTTTTTTTGATTGCTTAATCCTCCCCTTTCCTGGTTCAGTGTCTTCTAAGGACAACCAGGAAATCTCTCTTAGTGATCAAGATAACGTTTAGGCACTGACATGGTTCACAAAATGGGGTATGTTGTGCTTTTTATAAAGTCTAGATACTTAAAAGCATCAGAAAGTACCTGGATCCTAATTATCCTCAACTGGAGAATGGCCTAATACTGCAGGACTAGTTAAAAACTGCATTTAACTCAGCGCTAATGTAGATGATTTGGGTGTGTTTTAACAATTAGCAACATTTTATCCATAACTTCCTTGTAGGCTGAAGGAAATCTCTTGTTACAAGACTGTCCTCTTTTAATGCTGAAATAACTGTATTTGCCATTTTCAAGGACAGTGGGGGCCTCGTCTTCATCAGTTTCATTCTATTGTAGCAATCCTGGAACCAGTCGTTGTAATAACAGGGGAATGAAAGCACTAACATGATGTAACAGCAACAGTTTGTTGAGGTTAGAAGTCTTCAGGTCTGGTTTATTTTCAGACAGGTATGGAAATACTCACTGCTGGGAATAAACCAGAATTTATTAAATCTGACAATTGAGCTGCGATACCAGCTGTATGAGACCTGTGAATTTTAATCCCAAATTGCAGTGGATTTAGAAGGCTCTTTCAAAATGAGGCAATCTGTTTGTAAACCAAAATGTTTACAGCAGTAAGGATGTAAGACATAATTTTTAGGCTTGTCTTACAATAAATGGAACTTGCTGTAGTGAAGAATATTTGCAAATGGTGCATTACCTACAAAGGTACTAAAGCAGCTTTTAAGTGGATATGACTGGTTTTGCATGGCTATATGGATGTATGGACACTATTGCATGTCATGGTGTCCATGGTTTCAGCCCCATGACCAAGTGCATTAGATGGTTTGGCAATCCGTAGAGAAGTACTTGCATTTAATTTCTACAAATTTCCGTCCCGGGTGCTTTTGTCAAAATACAGCTGTTCAGCCACAGGGTTTTCTCAGTTATCTGGACCTATCCTCTTCCTCAGCAAAAGCAGCATCATGGTAGATCTTTATGTCTGCTCCCCTATAAAGTGAGTTTACTTCCTGTCCCCAGAATCTTTGGGGCCTTCTGTTACGCTTTAATGGTCTTCTGCCAGAACTAGGGTTATCCTCGTACCACTTCAAAGGTTTACTTTGTTTTGTTTTTTCTTTAAATAGGTAAGTTCTGATTTAGAATTTGCAGCAAAATTATTATTTTTTTTACCAAAGCCTGTATTTAACAGTCGAGGGCTGAGGTGTGGTGTTGGGTTTGGTTTTTAAATATGACATAGTCTACACAAGTACTGACTGCAGTTTGGGAATTAAACAGTTTCTTGCAGCAGCAAAGACCATTCCAGGTCATTTAACTATTTAAACTATTGAAGTCTGGCTTGTTTTTAGTGGTTTTGTTACTGTTGGGTTTTGTTTTCTTTTAAATCAGATGACTGCTTTTCGTAAGTGCATGTTGCTAGGGAACATTGTAGCTTTCTATTTCAAATGAGAATACAGACTGTTGTAACTCCTTTCTAGTCATCATTAGATGACCCGTTGCAATGGTGAGCATATTTAGGATGTTTATGATCCAAGCCTAGTAATGATGGATGAGCTGTGGGACCTCTGGTCTGATATCTTGTATACCATCTACCCTGGTATGTATTCGTCATCAGCTGGCTTTGTTTTTAGGAAACATGAGCTACCCAAGTCTTCCTGAATTTAAGTCAGCATTGTGTATCTGAGTGTTGGAGCCGTAAGTAACCATGGTTCCTAATCTAGGAA
Source organism: Colaptes auratus (assembly GCA_015227895.2). NCBI lineage: Eukaryota > Metazoa > Chordata > Aves > Piciformes > Picidae > Colaptes > Colaptes auratus. Next base: position 51,354,313 of record CM026897.1, on the reverse strand, counting down.
GAAATAGAAACTCATTAGTTTTGTATTTTCGCAAGTGGAAAAAATATGAATCCCCTTTTATTATGACCTCTCAAATACCTAGTCCTTTTCCATGCTGTTGTCTTTGCTTCTGTTTTTGCATCAGCAATGCAGAGCTGCTTTTGAGAAATTTCTTTTTATTTCTTAAAGGTATGCAGAGGGTGATAAAGCACTGCAGCAGGCTGCCTAGGGAGGCTGTGGAGTCTCCTCTAGAGAATTTTAAAACCTGCCTGGATACAACCCTCTGCAACCTGATCTAGGCATACCTGCTTTAGCAGTCAGGGGGGAGGGAGGTGGACTAGATGGTTCCCAGAGGTCCCTTGTAACCCATACCATGCTGGGATTCTGTGATTGTCTTAGGTATGGTCTGTATACGTGTGAAATGTCAGATTTAGGACGCGTAGTTAGGTGTGGGTATGTTTTCTTCAGGTTAAGCATGAGTTCAGATATTTTGGACCACTCTGGAGTTTTTCTCTGATTAGCGCAGTAATACCTCTCCCAAAGGCATTTCATTGTCATTGTTCTGTCATACCAAACAAATTCTTTAACATCAGCCTGCATTGTATCGACAAACAGGGCTTGAACTCAACAATACTTGGCTTCATATGAACTAAGTTTTTGCATATTTATTTGAGCTATTTATTTGCTTTGCCTTATTACATTTCTGTTGTGTTGTTTGTTGGTGGTGGTCTGTTTTGTTTTTGTGTGTTTTCTTGCTTTTTTTTTTTTTGTTTTGTTTTGGGGTTTGTTTGTTTGGGTGTTTTTAAGAGGCATTAAAGAAAACCCATAAATCTCTCTGGCAGGTCATTGTTAACAGCAAGGCTGTTTGTAGTGTGACTTGCTCTCTCTATTCTAACATCTGCCTCATCATCTAGCTCTGCTTAATAGCCAGCAGATTTGACTGCTGGTGTCTCTAGCCTCCTTAGCACAACACTGTATAAGCTGATTCCTAGAATCTGCAGTGACATATGGACTGTTCAAGCAGGGGACAATCTCTAAGAAGGGGTCAGAAACAACTGCAATCCATAAAGCTGTGTGAAGTTTCCAGCTCTTCCTCTTTCCAGTCTGATCCTTGATGCTCCTTTGCCTCCATTTTGTTTCGACAGATCAAGCTCTACATCTGCACTGATAGTTTTTTTTTAAATCAATTTCTTAGCTACGTGGCTCAAACAAGATATGTATTTGTTCTGAAATTTAGCATTTGCCTGTCATGGCACTCTTGTCACCCCCCAACAGAAAAAAAAGGCATATAGAAAAAGATTTGTTCCTTTGCTCTCTTTGTGAGAGCTTTCTTTGGTCTCTAGATGTTAGAGAATTTTGTGGAGAGAAGAAAGAAAAGGATTTTGTCTCTTTACAGATGTGGAAAGTTATTTGCATAATGCAGCCACAATGTTTATCTCCTTTGTAGTGGGGTCTGAAGTGACTGAAGATGTGATCATGCTTCTGTTACCAGGTTACATGAAGTGTGCTCTACATCTGATTAGGGGAGTATGACTGTTTTAATCTGTCAAGAATTAGAGCAAAAGGAAGCTTTTACTTTGATGTCATAAATATTTCTTTAATGCAAAGACCTTCTGTCATTCTATCCCCATTCCTGGAACTGTGTCTTGCTTTCCAAACCTTCCATTTAATTGAGTCTACAGTTTTTACAGTGTGAATGAAATTAAGGAAACTTCGGAACTGCTTTTACAAAAGTCTTGTGTAGCATTTCAGTTGAAATCACTGCCCCAGATTTTTTAGGGTTTGTGGATTTGTTGTTGTTTGTTTGATTGTTTGTTTTTTCATTTCAGCTAAGGAAGCATAGTAAAAAAAAATGATAGACAACTTTGGAACATATAAAGAAAAGATGGCAGTTTCCATGCAATCCTTGTTTCCTATTGCCAGTGTAGCTTGGGAAGGCTGTGACAAGTGGTCCAAACCTTTTAGTGTGTTGCCACAATGCTCTGTATCAGTTTGATAGAAATGAGTGTTACTGGGTTTCTTTATTTTGTAAACTTACAAGTATTGTGAGGAATTTGTAGGGAGAGGGTTATCAAAGAATGCAAATATTGTGAATAAGCAAAGAACCTTTTTAGCTAAACTGTGAGGTGGCTTCTTACTTCATTTTGGATCTGGCTGAGGAACTTGAGTCCCTGAAGTTGACATAAATATTTCTCTTAACAGCTTGCTGCTTAGACTATATTTGTTCATATGTGTGTTCCCAGTTAGGAAACTTGCACTGTGTTCTTTCCAGTAAAACTCGGTGCTCATTCTTCCTGAAAAAATACAAAAACAGAAGGGAAATAGACAGTAATTCTCCAACAGGAAACAATGAATTGAAGGTTTGTTTTAGACTTTTGTTTGCTCTGCAAAAGCTGCTCTTGATGAACAATGGATGTACTAGCAGCTTTGAAGTTCTATTTTCAAATTAAATTGAAGGAAGTTGATAAAGGGTGAGTCACTTTTACTCTCTCTAGATAGCCATTGATTTAATGAAGCATTTGGCCAAAAGCAGTGCTTGGTAGTAACATGTGCTTGGTTTGTAAGCTTCACTTCTCTGGGTAGGATGCTGGTTGTGGGGCACCTATTCTAGTCAGAGTGAATTGCCTTTGTCCAAAGATGGACCAGCATTACGCTAAATGCTTTTTAGACTTTTTATAGAACTCTGGCGTTGGGGGAGTTTTTGTAAAACTGTTTTCTTGTGTCTATAAGGGCAAATGCTAGGGTTTAAAAAAATGTTAAGGTGGAGGGGACAGAAATGCTGAAACTTCACAGGAGAAATTTGTAATACTAATATTGCTAACAAAAATTTCTTTGAGGGAAGACTGGATTTTATCACAGTATTTCTACATTTAAGTAATATTTAATACTGTCACAGACTGCTATAGTCTGAAGGCTATTAAAAAAAAAAGAGCCAAATATCTCCCTGCTTCTTGTCTTTTCCTAGTCAGTACTGCCTTCACAATAGAGCTGCCAAAGCTGTCAGAAGTCAAGGATGCATACAGGCTTAATGACTTTAGCTGTGCTTGCAGGCTTCTAGTAGTACTTCACTTTCCTAATCTTCTTAATACTACGTATACAGATGTTTGAAGCTGTAGTTTGAGTGGGGTTTTTTTGACCCAGAGAAGTAATTATTTGCTTAATTTAATTTGTATTTTTAATATATTAATTAGTTTTCTTAATACATCACAATTTTAGACTGCACACTCAGTTACTGTGTGTAACTGAGCAGCTGAAAACTAAATTTTTTCCCACTGACATTTTTTTTGCAGTTGTACTCCATGAATCTAAAGTATACTTCATTTTATTGTGCTCTTCTAAGATCATTCCCATGGATTATTGTTTAGTAATAATTTGAGATAGTTTAGCCTGTGTTAACAAAACCTACAAATGTGGCTGAATATTAAATACCAAATGCAGGTAACACAGGATCTTAAGTAATACAGGACCTGGCAATGGTTATACAAAAGTTGTCGTTAAGAACTGGACATTTTACAGGATAAGTAACAAAACCAAGCAGTTTTCATCTTAGCAGTTTCTAAATAAGTATCATGCAATATGAAGACAACCCAATAGAAATACAGACATAATTAAAATGCACCATTTCTGGAGGGATTTGTGGCTGAAGTCCTCAGCCCTTCGTATGTTCTTATTGCATCTGTAAGTTTATATTACTACATCAGTACATAATATTTCTATATTATATATAATTACATATAGAATATTTGTCTTTCTATCTTAGTGTATAAGTAGTATTACAACAATATTTCTTCAGTCTTTTTTCAGTTTCCAAAATGTTACTGTTACTTTGACATGTACATCTGACTCCACGTTTGTAGTTAGTACTTGACGTCTTTGGCATACAAAAGTTACTTCATGGATAAAACAGTTTTGATGTAAGTGACTTCTAGCATTGTGTGAGGCACATTTGACTGACTAGTAGTTATCATAATGGGTATCTCTAGCTTTCTTAATCCCATACAAGCCACCTAAGGAAACGTTTCTCTGTGCCTTTTCTGCATAGATCATATAAATCCCTTGTAACACTTCCAGTGTACAGAGCTTTCTGGTGCTGAGGAGAAAAGTTGAAGCAAAATCTATTTTAGTGTGTCATAGCATCTAAAATAGTCTCAAGTTTTTCTGTGCAGATCTCTCTTATTCCCTGGATGGATTTGACAGAGAAGTTACCTAGTGCTCCATTAGTACTTGAAAGATTATAGACAGCAGAGATTTAGCAAAGGATTAGTCAATTGGAGAGTGTGCATTATCCGGCCAGGCTTAGACCCGTGATTGTCTCTTCAATCATTTTCATTAGTGTCTTATTCAAAGATTGAATTATGTAACAATGACGTTTCTGGGGAGTGTGGTGGGAGTTTCTCTCCCTTGCTAACTCTCTGAGCCAGGGAGAGGTGGGAAAAAGCATCATTTTTGTGCTTTGAGCTTACAACGTATTTTAAAAAGGAGTAGTTCTGCTAAGTGAAGAGACATGACTTCAGTTGCAGCATCTGCATTTGGATGATAACTTAGTGTCGTAGAACTCTCAAGGAAGGCAGAATGCGGTACAAGAAATACATAACTATTTTAGAAGCAGCAATAGGTATTACTCCCCTTAACAAGCGGGAGCTACTTCCTGAGGGTAGACATGCCAATCTGTGGCAACATCCAGGGTAAGTGTTAAAAAACAATCAGTAAGTAACTATGTAAAAACCTCCGCTCGCCTTGAATCATGCCATTTTGAAAAACTGTTACTATAAAAGAGAACAGTCATTCATAGAACAGGTACTCTTTTTTTGTGCTTTCCAGTGATGTATGTTCTGAAGTTGTGGTTAAACTTTGTGGTTTCATTAGAGATTTATGCATACTTATTGTCCTTGGCTAGTGGAACAAGTGGGAGAAGGTGTTGTCTAAATCAGGAGCTTGCTGAAGAAAGGATAAACAAGTGTATACTTACCAGAATGAAAATGAAATGCTTGTTCATTGCTTACTGCTTATCTAGGGTGTGTGTGTTCCTCCCATTTAAAGAGATGTATTTTAATTTTAGAAGCTGCTAGTTGTCTCACAGATAAAAGTGGAAGAGAAAATCACTTTGTGTGTGTAACTTTACTTTTCTGCTAGGAAGGATGAGTTCATTGTATTTAGGATTACTTTTTCCCTAAAAGACAGTTTAAGTTATTAGAGGAGAGTCAAGTAAGGCTGTTCAGGTTCAAAACTTGAAACACTGAGCCTTCTAGTTTTGTTAAAAACAATCCAGAATGCTTTCTTATACCACACAGCTTGCGTATTTGGCTTCAGAAAATCTGTTCATAACTGTTTCCATCAAAAACTTACCATGTGTGTGAAAGGAGATGGTCATTCTCTCCCACCTGCCCCCTATATGAGTACTATTGACATATGTGTGTCTTTTGCTGTCCATCTAGTCTGTCATTTCTTTCTTGTATGTCAAAATGCTGTAACTTCATTTCAGGCATTGCAGAAAAGTGCAAAATGTGAGAGGCCCTTGTTCAAGAGCAATTTAATATTTTTCTACTGGATTGGAATAGTTTTGTGTAGGCAAGACTCAGAAGAAAAGTTTGGAGTAAAACTGTAACTGTTTGGCTATAACAAACTTGGACTTATCCTGTAACTTTTCCAGGAATGCAGTTCCTCTTTTGTCTAGAGAATAGGCTGTTGTCAACAGTTTCCAGTGTCTTATCAATGCAAGTATTCTTCAAGCTGGTCCTGAGTTTCTGGTATCATGTTAATAAGTGCTCGTAGGACTTTCTGTTAAAAATCTGTCCCTTAAAAGGGGATCTTAGTACGCTCTATTTGGACATAGAACTCTGAAGCACCCTAGACTGAAAGGAAATAATCAAAGGAAGTTAAAGTTATCTACATGCCAGTCTTCTTGAATTTTGCATCCACTTTTTACATGTTGATAAAACAGTAAATGATTGCTCTTGATACTTGAGGAGCAATGCTGGAAAGTAATGGTACATTCTTGTAGCATTCTTCTTTGTTTTCGAGTAGGTTTGTTTGGCCAGACTCATAGCTTGCATTCTGATAATGAAACTTACTAACCTCAGTATCTATTGTTTTCTTTGTTTGTTTTGTAGCAGGGAATACATGGCTTTCATCTACTACTGTTAGTCAGTGTCAAAGTGCAAAATACACTGCCCTATTGATACTTGTTTTTATTTCCAGCAGTCTTACTGGGGCACTTCTTTCAGGGAGAGTTCAATTAATGCAATTGTTGTATGCATTTGGAATTCCAAACTGGTTAAGATTTATTTGGATTATGTTTGCATTTGCCATTCCAACAGTTTCACAAAAGCAGAAGAACTGTTGTCATTGGACTGTAATAGTCATCCCTTTTATGTTTTCATTAAAACTTTCAGGGAACTAAAGTCTGGTAGCCTTTGCCTTGATGGCAAAATAACCAGTGAGTTGAAGAAAAAGGTACTGTTCATGTTGTTGTGCTTATTCTGTACAACTGAAATATGCAAATTAATAATTCATTTTGCTAACATCAGCTTACACTCAACTTCTAGAGTGACCCTGTCACATTCATATAAAAAAAGGTATTTTAAAAGTATATGTGTGTATAGGGGATTGGTGGGGGGGAGGAAATCCCAACAAACATACTGAGACAATTTCTAAAACCTACTACTCAATGTAGGATGTGGACATCCTCATCTGTCATATTCTGACTGCAGAAGTTCACGTGCATATTTAACTCATATACTTTTGTCTCATGGTCATACCCTGAAATGGGGGGGGGAAGAAGCTTCAGAGTGTGATGCTTTTTTTGTTGTGGTTGTTTTGTTTAATAACTTTTGCCATCTTCATGCAAGGACAAAATTAAGGCACTCATGGTAGTTTTGAGTTTAGCTTGCTTGTATAACCTTCCTGCAGCCTTCAGAATAGCATCATCTGCACAGCCTGAAACAATAAAGCTTAAATGTCTTCGTAATGCACAGCAAAGTTCTGACTGCTCTCTGGTGATCTCTGGAACTCATATTAAGTATCCTTTTGTTCTGTGACTTCTAAAATCACAGACTCAGAGGGGTTGGAAGGGACCTCTGGACATCTAATCCAACCCACCTGCCAGAGCAGGTTCACCAAGAACACATTGCACAGAGCAGCGTCTAGGCAGGTTTTGAATTACTTCAGAGATGGAGACTCCATCTCTCTGGGCAGCCTGTTCTAGTGCTCTACCACCCTCGAAGTAAAGAAGTTCTTCTTCATGTTCAAGTTTGTACCCATTAACTCTTGTCCTGTTGCTGGGCACTACTGGGCCCATCCTTCTGACGCCCACCCTTTAAGTATTTACAAGAATTGACAACATCTCCCCTCAGTCTTCTCTTCCACAGGCTAAAAAGACCTAGGTCCCTCAGCCTTTCTTTTTAAGACAGATGTTCTAGTCCCCTCATCATCTTCATAGCCCTTTGGTATACCCTCTCAAGCAGTTCCCTGTCCTTGAACTGGGGAGTGCAGAACTGGATACAGTACTCAAGATGAGAGCTCAGCAGGGCAGAGCAGGAAGGGAGAACTGTCCTTGACTTGCTTGCCACATTCTTCATAATGTATCTCAGGACACCATTGGCCTTCTTGTCCACAAGGACACTTTGCTGGCTGAAGGTCATCCTGTTGTTCACCAGGACTCCAAGGTCATTTTCTACAGAGCTGCTTTCCAGCAGGTCAGCCCTCAATTTGTGTTGATACACGGGGTTATTCCTCCCTAGGTCATTACCCTACACTTGCCCTTGTTGAAATTCATGAGGTTCACCTCTGCCCAACTGTCCAGGCTATTCAGGTCACAGCCTTCTGGTGTGTCCACCATCCCTCCCAGTTTTGTGTCACCAGCAAACTTGCTGTGGGTACACTCTCTCCCTTCATACAGATCTTAGATGAATATATCGAACAAGACTGACTCCTGGAGAACATTGCTTGCTAAGGACATCCAGCTAGAGTCTGTGCCACTGACCACAACTCTCACAGCTCTTACCTTTCTGCTAGTTTCCAGTCCACCTCACTATGCATTCATCTAACCCACACTCCTTAAGATTGCCTATAAAGGTGCCATGGGAGGCAGTGTTGAAAGCATTGCTGAAATTAGGATGGACAATGCCCACTGCACTCCCCTCATCTATTCATCCAGTCATATCCTCATAGAAGGATATGGGATTAGTCAGCCATGACTTGCCCTTGGCAAATCCATGTTCTGATAACAACCTTTTCCTGCACATGATTCAAGAAGCATGTTCCATCATAACTTTATTTAAAACAAAAGATCTTTCTAAATGTAATAAGCTGCTGTTAGAATCAGCAAAGTGAAGAAAATGGCCACCAAGTTTCTCAACACAATGACTGGCAGGTGCCTGCATTTTTGAAGTTTTTAAGAAATTCACCTGAGACCAAATGTATTTTTAAAACATAAGCAAACTTTTAAGTTTGCTTTTTTCAACCTAGGCCCTCATTATGATCACACTTAGTAAAATATGAATGCCGTACAGAAGATACAGCAATAAAACGTGGGGTAAACTTGCAGGTGTTTGGGGAGATTCTGCTCCTGCTATGTAGAGAAGGCTAATGGTGTGTTAACTAGAATTTTTAAAAAAAACAAACCCAAACAAAAACAAACCACAAACAAAACCCAGAACAAAACACACACAAAAAAATAAAGAGACAGCAAACAAAAAAAAAATCCACATAGCCAATCAACTAACAAAACCCACAACAATAAAAAACCCCAAACAAACAAAACCCCAAAACAACAGCAAACAAAAGAAAAACCCACCCAAGCCTGTTACATTTATGGATACGATATTCTCCTTGGAAGCTTGACTATATCATTTTTTTGAAGGTGGATGGTTGCTCTTTGAGAATTAAGATGATCAAGATGCATTTATTTTTCTTGTAAAAACAAAAGAACCCAAGCAACAGATTCTAGGCACTGGCTTCTGTTTCCATTTTTGTCAAAGCCCCTCTGTCATCTTAGTTAAACTATTCATTTTCTGCTTTCCTACACAGGATAATCAAGGGCTAGGGGTAGGGTAGAGGAGGAGCCCTCTGACAGAGGTCCTCTACAGCAGCTAACTTGCTGGTGTAGATGAGGCAGGTTGAGCAGAGAAAGGAGCAGAAAATTACACTGGGAATTTTTTTTTTCCTCTGTCATTTTTTGCAATTAAGTTACCAATTTTACAAACTGGAGTATGTGTATCTGTTCTTATTTAGTTATGGTCATGAGGCTGTGCTTTTACTGGCTTAACTTTGTACAATTTTGTGCAATTCAAGCCATCGAACTAAGACTAAATCGAAGCAAAAAGCCCGAATGCCTTGTGGAGACGTCCAACAAAGGAAATATAAGCACACTTCCTGTCTGTTCTTTATTTAGTTTGCAGAAATACATTGTTACCTTCTGTGCAGGCTGTGGGGATGCCTGATGAGGGACAGCGATGGAATTAAAGTTTGGAGTATTTCTGCGAGTGTAAATATTGCAGAAGATCACCTGTGTCCAAGCACTGTTTCCACCTGATTGCCAGAGAAGCTAGAGCAGGCCAAACTAAGGAGGGAAATACATGTTTTTATATTTTCCCCTGTCTCGAGGGCTGTGGTGTTCCAGCCCTCACAGTCACTTGTTTTGTGATTACACAACTTAAATGAAACTTTGTTTTTCAGGGAGCAAACAACTGCACTGCCGTCTCCTTGTGCATGGGACTGGGAGCACAGCTGTACATCAAGCCCAAAGCATCTCACAGCAAGTGGGCAGAGACATTCAAAACCTGCTGTTCCTCACAAGGTACTAGTCAAGTTGTGGAGATAGAACTGGCCGTTAGTTTAAAACAATGAATTCTTGTCACGTGCTAACTGGAATGTTCATTCTTTTAGCTGTGTTTTTAAAAGGTGTTAAGAAACTGCACTTTATTGTAATACATTGAAATCAGAAATAGTTCTTTGGGATTTCTGAAGAAACTTGAATGAGTTCACACACATTTGCTGAGCTTTATGACATACAACAGGTCTGCAAGAGGAGAGACATCTGCAGTTAACACAGTATTCTTCTAAAGTTGCCCAAAGGCCTGTACTAGTTCCTCTCTTAGCTAAATATTGGTAAAGAATAGATTTAATCTATGTTGATGTCTTCAGCAAATATAAATATTTAGCATGGATTTGGGGTTAAATAAGCTACTTTAGGCACAGAGGATAATATTAATGCTTCATGACTCAGTGGAGTCCTGGGAAACAGAATAGCCACACACAGGGAGAGTTGTTTTGCTGCATATTTTCTTACAGTACATCATTAAGGTAAATATAATCCTTTTGTCATCTTAACCTTGCTTTTGAAACCTTTTCTTAAGTGCTTCCAGAGAGAATATAAAATGTGTCTTTAGTTTTATGTGTCGGTCAATCACGCTAGGCTTGTTTTTATAATTCATTAACAGATGACAGTTTTAAGAGAGTAAAAGGTCTTTAAGATCATGTGTCACATAACTGTAATTGGCTTATCTTTCATTCCTGAGAGATGAATAGCTGTTGTTGCTTTTGTAGTCTACATACAGGTTGTTCTGCCTTCCTGGTTTGTGATATGCATAACCAAACCTGCTCATCCGTTAACGTTCTGGGAGTGATGGAAGGTGATGCTAGTTAGTAAGGCTCTAACAACATGGCAGAGTAGCTGCAAAGGTGACATTATAAAAGCTAATGAGCAAGCAGGCCCTGTTCATTTAGAGTGCCCTGTGTGGGGAAAACATGACATATTAGCGAAGCATAGCTAGGCAGGACTGAGATGTCCATCAGACTGGCATTTTCTTTAAAAAACTTTCAAGGATATTGTATGCAAATCTTACACCAGGGAATATGGATACTTGCAAACCCAACTCTTAGTGAAAGAAACTCCAGAACCATGCATCCACAGGAAAAAGATGCCTCAGTACCTACATCCAGTCACTTTGTCTATGGGCTCCCAGGAGTTGTAGAATTGGCAGGTGAATAACTGGGATGGCAGTGTCCATCTGCTTCCTCTCTGATGATTGTTTTCACTATTCTCCCTTGGATTCTCACCAGCTTGCTTCAGTCCTTAAAAAACAGTGCCCAAAAGTGAGCGTAGTACCTTAGCTGGAATCTTGCTGTTAGGGAGGAGGGCTGTAGAATTGCATTGTTCCTAATGAGCAGCAGGAGGTTTGCTCTGAAGGACTAACTTGGCTGAAGAGATCCTGTCTAGAGCTTTGTTTTTTAAATTTGCCTCTGTATCAGACAGAGAGTTAACAAGAAAGTTTTATGTATGTTACTTCACTTGCATTCTGCTATTGTTTTGCTTGTTCTTAATTAGTAATCTCCATGAGAATGGGATCTTTGTTTTCTTTACTGTGCTCTTTTAATTCATTTGAGCAGTGACATGGTAAAGTTTTAAATGTTGCATGGCTTGACTTCTAGTAAGGAAAGGTAAATAAATTGCTAAAAGCAGACTTTTTTTTTCACAGCTTTGCAAGGAACAGACAGAAAGCACAAAGAGAGGAAGGAAATAATATGTAAGCAAAATGAATATTCAAATAGAATGTGCTCAGTATGGTGTCTTCTGTTTAAAATTGATAAAATGGGAATCTGGAAGAGCTTTCCTTTCAAGTGCTGATAGACACTTCTGTCTGGAGTTTGAGGAGAAAGCCAGTACATACTTGATTGGATCTCTTTACAATACTATATTATTTCTTTGGAATAACAGTACTAGATTTTACAGCTTTTTAAATTGATAGAGGCCAAAGTGATTGTGCCAAAGAAGGTTACTTCAATTCCATATAGGAAGTGTGGGCAGGGAGAGCCATTGTTAAATCCCTTGTTTCACTCTGTAGCAGTAGGTCACACTATTTAATTTGCTTGCCTTACTTAGCAGGGTAATTTTCAAAACACTGCAGTGCAGTTTAAAACATTGCACTGAGGGAAATGTGTTTAGAATAAATAGAAGTTATTTCTTCATTCTCCCCACTTTTATTTTCAATTGGCTATTACCAAATGCCTCTGCATATTATGCTGCTTTTTATCTATTGTGTGAAATATGCAATACATCTGTACTTTCTAGTTTGCGTAATCTTTACAAAGATGTAGCAGCAATGGAGCAGTCTTCTGCCTTTTTTATCTGAATTAACCTGTTATGTGTAAGAGCTAGCAGAACTGATGACTAATATTTTTAAACTGTTGAGAAAAACATACTATATTATAGTATTTCATGTGATGTTGTTTCTAGTTGTTCAGTAGATAGCAGTGTTTGTCACAGTAATTTCTTACATTTTTTGTGAACTTAAATTTGTAATTGGCTTAGAACTTGAATTTGGTTTGTAATTGTTTCTTGCTCTAAATTGTTACCTGCATCTTTTAAATTTTGCTCATTTGAAGCACCTAGGTATATCTTTAGGTTAAAAAAAATAAAGCCAAAATATGTGCCTAGGTGAGAATTTTGAACTCTTGATTACCCCAGAAAAAGTACATGTGAAGTACAGAATGCTGTTTATATTTGGTTTTGGTTTTCTACAAGGCATCTATGTTTTCTAAAATAGCAATCTTAGAATTCCTGCTTGGAAACCTAAAAAAACCCACACATAGCTGTGCATCCTTACATTAGACCAGAGATGGCCAACATACTGGAACCTGAACTTCATGCAGCTCCTATGCTGCTTAATCAGAAGCTGTTCTTCGGAAGTGGAGGGGCAGAATAATGACTACAAGACTCTGTTTTATGCTGGCACTTGAGTCATGCAGTAAGCCAGGAATTATAGTAACTTCTGGTGGAAAGGGACCCTGGGAGGTTTGTAGCCCAATCTCTTGCCCAAAACACGGTCAGTTGTGAGATCAGAACAGGTTGCTTGGAGCTTTAACCACTTTGTGTTTGAAAATATCCAAGGGCAGGGATGGTACAACCTCTCTGTTACCCTTGTTCTGTGGCTTTGCAGCCTTCCTGGGGAAAATTATTTTCCTCTTACATCTATCTGAACCCCTTTTGTTTGAACCTGTTGTCTCCTGTCCTCCCACCTCCTCCAATGTGCTGCTGTTAGGTGTCCTGAAGTCATCCTTTCTCCAGGCTGAACAAGCCCAGCTACCACTACAGCTTCCTCTTAAAGGGACCATGCTTCAGCCCCTGCAGTCTTGGTGGCTCTCCATTGGATCCACTTCTACAAGTGCCTTGATAGTATTCATGCCTTCTCTTGGCCAGTTCCCCAGAAAACAGAGACTAAGATTGCTGTGCCATATGTGTGACTTAACCCCAGTGTAGAGCTGCATGTTTGAACCGTATGTAGCTCCTGAGTAATTTGAGAGTCAAAGGTCAGCTACCTACACATCCTCTAATCCTGAAGGTTGAATCTGTTGGGGCCCAGCTTACTATATAAGGAAGCAGACATAATTGGATTTATGAATCATTTACGTAGGACTGGGCTGACTGATTTGTGTGATTTTGCTGGCTGATGACGAATAGTAGTCTAAAGAGATTGCCTGGAAAGAAAAGGGGAAAGACTGTTTGGCAACATGGTATATTTAGAAACTTCTACAATGCCTTTCATCAGAGGATCATGAACACTTACTTAAAAACAAAAGCAAAATCGAAGTCTCTGCTCAGACAGTTTAACAACTGACCTTTCTTGCTGAAATCGGTTCCCCGTTCTTCAGGGAAGTTGTCTGTTTGCCATGCAGTCCAGCATGGAGGAAAACCTGATTGTCAGAGGGGCCAGTTAAAAGGGTTGATGGTAGGGAGGAAGTGAAGAGAACCAGAATCACAGCATAGCGACCACTCTTGGTTGCTGCAAGCAAGTTGCTGAGTAGGTGTAGTTGGTTGGCAGGAGTAATTGTTTTCATTTGCGTCTTGTAGTCTAGCGTTCAATGGGCGTGCCTGCTGCTGATGCTGGAAGCAGCACAACTGCTTCCTTCAGAGCAGCATTAGGTAATTTATGTAATAAGTTTAGGTTTTGTAGGACTCAAGCTACAGCAAGTGATTTCTCTAAATTACTGCTATACAGGCCATGTGATTTAGTTTTATCAATTTTATATGCCAGAAATATGATAAAATATTAATATGATTTATTACATATCCAGAATTATTTTTCCAAGCCAGTTTGATTCGGGTTCATATGCCGGGTCAATGATAGGTTAATTACATACAACAGGATGCTAATAAACAGTGGAATAACAGTCTAGAAAAATCAGAACTTGGAATACAGAGGAACAAATTGGAACATTCTTACACATGTAAAACTAACAGTAATACTGCCTCGGGTGGTGAGATGGACTACCTCCAGTTCACAACAGAGCTAACCAACAGGTAAACAAGCTATAAACCTTAGAAATAACCAGGTAAATTAGCGTAAGTTACACACAAACTGCCGAGCTGTTAACTACCAAAACCTTTGCTGAATGAAACAGTGCTTTGAGTTTGTAGTTTGTAGAAATAATCCAAAGGTAGTATCCAAAAATAGGGGAAGTGAAAGAGAGAGAGCACACTGCTGTGGTGGAGACCTGACTCTAATGCTGTGCTGCTAAGACAAAAGATGCTAATTGCCCTGAAGGCAGGAACAAGTAGGTGCTTGTCACCGCCTTGAATCCTATTAAATAACACGGGGGAAGCATAGGGAAGGTTGGGTGGGAGGGGGGTGGTAGAAGACGAGAGAGACACGAGAGCAACGAACGTGTGGAGTCTTTAAATCTTCCCCTATAAATTCCTTTTTTTGAAAACTGGACAGCCCAATGGAACATTAAGTATTCAAATCCTGCCAATCAGTTCAAAATGTTGTGTAGTGGGCAAAACTGCACATGCCTTCTCACAGCCTCTGACATGTGCAGTTGCCTCTCTGAAACATGAAGCTCCGGGTCCAGCTTCCACACCCTCCAGGCAGCCTTAATGGCACCTGCCTATTGGCTCCTCTACCTCAAACCTAGACCCTGCAAGGGAGAGGGAGGAGACAGGGCAGTGGCCGAAACAGGTTTAGCTGGCTTGTTAATGCCCCTTCCAGGACACCATGGATTCAGTCTGACTGCAAGTTCACAGTATCTTCCTTCATTACTTAAACTGAAAACTACAGTGGGAATTGCAGTGACTAGAAGGTATCTGTATGCTTGTCAAAAAACTATTACCAATTTGTACTTGGCAGTTATTTAAAAAACCTTTTACACACTTACAAAAAACTTCATTAAATCCCCTGCACATGATACTGCTTTGTACAGTTACCAGACATGCAGAATAGCTGGTCCTAAACACTGCAGAGGACAGAGCTGCACATGTATAGCCCAATTACTGTAATTTTTACATGGTGTTTATACCCACTCATTAGTCTTCATGATGCACTATCCCATCCTGCAGCTCCCATTTCCAAGGGAGACAAATGAGAAGCACATGCAGCCATACCTCCAAACATTCTGAAGTGTACAGAGACCTGCATAGATAGAACATATTTTTTGATGAGTCTCTTGCCCCTTTTTCTGCTTGTGTTGCTGTCCCAGTTCAGTTTTGGCTAGGTTGTATGTGTTCTGTATCATAGTATCAGTCAGGGTTGGAAGGGACCACAAGGATCATCTAGTTCCAACCCCCCCTGCCTTGGGCAGGGACACCCCACACCGGATCAGGCTGGCCACAGCCTCATCCAGCCTGGTCTTAAACACCTCCAGGGACAGGGCCTCAACCACCTCCCTGGACAACCCATTCCAGGGCTTCACCACTCTCATGGTGAAGAACTTCCTCCTCATGTCCAGCCTGAATCTCCCCACCTGCAGCTTCATTCCATTCCCCCTAGTCCTATCCCTACCTGATATCCTGAGAAGTCCCTCCCCAGCCTTCTTGGAGGCCCCCTTCAGATACTGGAAGGCCACAGTAGCCTTGGATCCTTCTCTTCTCCAGACTGAACAGCCCCAACTCTTTCAGTCTGTCCTCATAGGAGAGGTGCTCCAGCCCTCTGATCATCCTAGTGGCCCTTCTCTGGACGCCTTCCAGCACGTCCATATCCCTCTTGTAACAGGGGCTTCAGAACTGGATGCAGTACTCCAGGTAGGGTCTCACCAGAGCTGAGTAGAGGGGGAGAATCCCCTCCCTTGACCTGCTGGCCACACTTCTCTTGATGCAGCCCAGGGTCTGATTGGCTTTCCGGGCTACAAGTGCACATTGAGAGCTCATGTTGAACTTCTTGTCCACCAGCACCCCCAAGTCTCTCTCCCCAGGGCTGCTCTCCAGCCAGTCACTGCCCAGCCTGGATTTGTGCCTGGGATTGCCTCGACCCAGATGCAGGAGCCTGCACTTGACCTTGTTGAAGCTCATGAGGTTGGCTTGTGCCCACCTCTCCAGCCTGTCCAGGTCCCTCTGGATGGCATCCCTTCCCTCCAGAGTGTCTGCTGCACCACACAGCTTGGTGTCATCAGCAAACTTGCTGAGGGTGCACTCAATGCCACTGTCCATGTCACCCACAAAGATGTTGAACAAGACTGGTCCCAGGACTGATCCCTGAGGGACTCCGCTTGTCACTGGCCTCCACTGGGACATGGACCCATTGACAGCCACTCTTTGGGTGCGGCCATCAAGCCAGTTCTTTATCCACCTAGTGGTCCACAGCACAGGGTCTTGTGGCATTTAAGAGATGCTGAGTAAGGAGTAGAAGTTATATCCAATTATACACTTAATGGTGCACTTCAAGCTGCAGTTTAGGGGTTTGGGGTTGTTTTTCTTTGGCTTACAAGGGAAGAGAATAGTAATGATGTTCTCCTGTAGAATAGCCATTATGTGAATTGGGTGCTTTAAGTATCTTTTTTCCCTTTTCCTGCCACAGGAAGGAGGAACCTGTGATGCTGGAGGAGTTCCCACTAGTGTCACTAGTTACATAACTATCTTACATTCTTCCATTTTTCTTTTAAATGGCTTCATCCTCCCCTTTAATGCCTACCTGTGTATCTGATGTGGGAGGATAACTCAGCAAAGCGCAGAAAGTATCCAGGAAAGCCTGAAAGTCTGTTCTCCATAGTTGAATTGCAGGATGAGTAACTTGCAAATTGTATGTCTCTAGTTGCATCAGTCCATGCTATAACCATGGGCACCTGGGCACTTGGCCAAACTTTAGCCTGAACATAAGCACTAGAGGTCACTTAACTGTTCATATTTGCAGAGTGGTATGGGGTGATTCATCAGCCCATTGTGGCACAGTAGAAGTTTGGTAAGAAAAAAAAATAATAAAGAAACCAGACAAAGGTTTGTGTCCTCTGTATCCTTACAAGTGAGACGTTTTATGGACAAATATGGGAAATAGAATTAATCATAGAATCAGTCAGGGTTGGAAGGGACCACAAGGATCATCTAGTTCCATCCCCCCTGCCATGGGCAGGGACACCTTACACTAGATCAGTCTGGCCAGGGCCTCATCCAGCCTGGTCTTATACACCTCCAGGGACGGGGCCCCAACCTCCTTCCTGGACAATCCATTCCAGGGCTTCACCACTCTCATGGTGAAGAACTTCCTCCTCATGTCCAGCCTGAATCTCCCCACCTGCAGCTTCATTCTATTCCCCCTGGTCCTATCACTACCTGATACCCTAACCATGTTGGAAAAGACCTTTGAGATCGAGTCCAACCTATCATCCAACACTATCTAATCAACGAAACCATGGCATCAAGTGCCCCAGCCAGTCTATTCCTAAACACCTCCAATGAAGGTGACTCCACCACCTCCCTGGGCAGACCATTCCAATGGCCAATCACTCTTTCTGTGAAGAACCTCTTCCTAACATCCAGCCTAAACCTCCCCTGGTGCAGCTTGAGACTGGTGCTGGTGCTGGTTACCTGGGAGAAGAGACCAACCCCCACCTGGCTACAACCTACCTTCAGGTACTTGTAGAGAGCAAGAAGGTCTGCCCTGAGCCTCCTCTTCTCCAAGGTAAGCAACCCCAGCTCCCTCAGCCTCTCCTCATAGGGCTTGTGTTCCAAAACTCTCCCCAGCTTTGTTGCCTTTCTCTGGACACGTTCCAGCAAGTCAACATCTTTCTTAAACTGGGGGGCCCAGAACTGGACACAGGAATCAAGGTGTGGCCTAACCAGTGCTGAGTACAGGGGCAGAATGACCTCCCTGCTCCTGCTGGACACACTATTCCTGATACAGGCCAGGATGCCATTTGCCTTCTTGGCTGCTTGGGCACACTGCTGGCTCATTTTCAGCCTACTATCAACGAGTACCCCCAGGTCCCTTTCTGCCTGGCTGCTCTCCAGCCACTCTGACCCCAGCCTGTAGCACTGCATGGGGTTGTTGTGGCCAATGTGTAGAACCTGGCACTTCGATATGTTCAATCTCATGCCGTTGGACTCTTCCCATCTGTCCAGCCTGTCAAGGTCCCTCTGCAGAGCTCTCCAACCCTCTAACAAATCAACACCTGTCCCCAGCTTGGTGCCATCTGCAAACTTACTGATGATGGACTCAATCCCCTTGTTCTGATCATTGATAAAGATATTGAAGAGCCTGGGGCCCAGCACTAATCCCTGGGGGACACTACTAGTGACTGACTGCCAGCTGGATGTGGCACCATTCACCACCACTCTCTGGGCTCAGCCCTCCAGCCAGTTCCTAACCTAGCACAGAGTGCTGCTGTCCAAGCCACGAGCTGGCAGCTTAGCCAGCAGTTTGCTGTGGAGGACACTATCAAAGGCCTTGCAGGGGTCCAGGTAGACTACATCCACAGCCTGCCCCATGTCCACCAGGCAGGTCACATGATCATAGGAGTGTGGCAGTTTTGGCTGGCTGCCTCCTCCTGCTACCACATGCGGTGCACCTCTGGTGCTCTGGGTGTCCAGCCCAGTGGGTGGACACAGGAAATAGTGTATTTCATTCTAGTAATGTCTTGCTCCCTATAAATCTATCAGCAAGGTCTCACATTTCCTTTTTTTTCCTTTTTTTTCACTGGTCCCATGGGAGATGCTCCCTATCTGGTAATGGAAGGGGAGTTATCTCAAGGCCTCTTAGGCCTGGCTAGGCCTAATGCCAGGAGGAGAAGGGGAAAGGGCAATCTCTGATCTAGCCAGCTGAGATTAGCCTAACAGTGGAGATGGGGAAGAAAGAGCCCTGGGGGTTTTGGTACCCTCAGGTAGGGAGAAGGGGAGTGCTGGGAGGCTTCTGGGTATGCTGTGAGATCTCCTTTGTCACTGTGCTTGTAGCTCTCTGTAAAACACTCACTGCTTTTCCATTTAAACTTTCCATCACTTCTGCAATCCATGGGGTCTCATTTTTTTCTGCCCCAGTGGGAAGCAAGGGAGGATCTGCCTTCAACCTGGCACAACTGGGTTGAAGTTTCCCCCCAGCATTAACTCAGTCAGAAGCAAATGAAGCTGTATTTACAAGCAAAATCTACCCTCTACAATGTAAATGCAATTAATATGTGCAAAATATACAGTATTTACAATATTGTACAGATATTTACAGTTAGCAACCAATATGAAAATCCGCCTGGTCAGAGACCAGGGCAGCCGTTCCACTGCTTCCCCCCCTATGTCCCTGTCTCAAGAGAGACAGGAGTGGAGAGAAGAGCAGTGGGTTAGACATAGCCAAGGCCTGCCAACAAGCCGATTATCTCTCCCAAGTGAAGCAAAATAGCCGAGATCAGAAGAGAAGAGAGAATTTTTATGGTACAGCCCATCTTATTCCAGGTATTTATCCAATGAATTTGTTTAGAATAATTTTTGTTTTCCTTTTTACACCCAGTAGTGATTTATTTATATTTTCCTACTTTTCTGCTCAAAATCTGTAACTAAATTTTAAAGGCATAGCCTAAAACCACCGCAGCCCAAATGGCTTGTTTTCTGCCTGTTATTGCAGGAAACTGCATAGAGACAAATTGACAGGCCTTTCCCAGGTGATGATTTGTGGTAAGGGATTGAAAAACAGCCTATTTTGCTTCTTGCTGCCTTATAGCTCAGGGAAGTACAGCCTTGTAATTCCACCATTACTGATATGACTGTGGCTTTGATAAAGGCCAGAAGGAGGCTTTAGGCCAAGCCACAGCTCTTG
Organism: Colaptes auratus; assembly: GCA_015227895.2. NCBI lineage: Eukaryota > Metazoa > Chordata > Aves > Piciformes > Picidae > Colaptes > Colaptes auratus. The sequence goes on along the minus strand of CM026897.1, from coordinate 51,334,331 downwards.
TCTGGAAGAATCAGCAATGTTGACTTTAAAACTGATGTGGAAGAGCTTTTAAGTAGTCGGAGGGAAACTTGTCCAAGGCTGCAGACTTGAAGAAGCCATCAGGTATGGTGAGGCTTTCCTCCTGAAAACACACGAGCAGAAACGGTAGAAATGGCCAGTGCATTTCTGTTTGACAGAATGGGGCTGTGGATACCATCTGACAACCTTATGTCAGAAATGCTACCCGGACTTAAACCACGGGGCTCAGCGCTCCCATTGACCCTGTGACCTGGCATCAGCTACTGGCTTGTGCCAAGGGCAAGAATACAAGTAATATTTTTGTAAACTGAGAAGAACGGTTCTTTTCTTCCCGGGGAGAATGTAAATGTTTCTTTGCCTCCCTGCGGCATTTACGGGCTTGATTGGCTGCTGGCAGAGGGCGGCCAGGCCCCGGCAGTACAAAGTCGCTCTGTGGCGGGCTTCTCAGTGCCGGCTTTGTCCCCGGCGGGCTCCGGCTGCCCCCGTCGCCGTGCCGCACTCGCCGGCCAGCGGCCTCACCAGTTTTCTCCGTCCTTTTACGGGCAGCGGGGTCGAAGCGGGGGACAAGCGTACCCGAGGGTGGCGAATTTGACCGCTGACGCCCGGGGCCACGGGTGGCAGCAGCCAGCGGCGCGACGAGGTCGGCGATGTTACTATGGGAGCGACGCAGGCCTCCCCCGGGGAGCGAACCACGGGAGCCCGCTGTGGGGGCGGAGCAGGTCGGTAGCCTCTCCGTCACCTGCCAAACTCGCCCGCCGAGCCCCCGTCCCCGGCCGTGCTAGTGGACCCCGGCGCGGCTGGGGGCGGGGGGAGGGGCTCCTCGGTGGGTCCCACTACGCTGCCGGGTAGGCGGCTTGTGAGGCGTGTCTGCGTGCACCTAACGCTGACCTGCGGGTGCTGCCGTGGGCTTCAAACCCGTCTAATGTGCCTGTGGCCTCCGGGCTAGGCCGGGACCACCCGCTCTTCAGGCGGAGGAGCTGCATCTCGTGGTGGGGGAAAGGAGGACCGGCTTAATAAGGGCTTCGGGTTCGCTTCACAGCGCCCCGGGCCGGCCACTGACGCGGCTGGAGCCTAGGAAGGGTGGAAATCCCGTGTGTTTTCCCTTAAATTGGAGCGGGGAGTTTCAGGCTGGTGGGCAGGAGCAAAAGAAGCTTTCGGTCTGCAGTGCTGGCTTCTCACCTCTTCATCGTCGGAAGACAAAACGTATTTTTGTTGTATAAATGCTGGTTGCCTTCAGAATGGAAGTTAGTGTTTTAACCAAAAACTATCTCTGTTTCTGTGGAGAAACGAACTTCCAAGTTTGACAAAGAAAATTCTTCCTCTCCCTGGCCCTTGCTGTCTTTGGTTTTGCTTTTGTGTTTCTTTTTTAAAAGAAGCTTCAGCTTTTATGGGACAACGTCTTTTTTTCACCTGTTACTGAACTACAGTAGCCAATATAGCTACGAAGCACCCAGGGATAGCAAGCAGCATCTGTCATGACTGGAGGGGCCGGGTGGTGTGTACCAGCCTTCAGGAAACTGAGTTATCTGTAGTCGACTACCCCACCCCGCTAAAATGGAGATGAAGGCCATAATTCGAGGTTATATACACTTCATTGTTTTGTAGTTTGTAGAATAGCACTGCAAGTAAATTGTTACTGTTAGTGACTACCAGTTGATACTTTAGTTGATTATTTCCAGTGTGGTGTTTTGGATGGTGGGTTGGTTGGTTGGTGTGGGGATATATTTTTTGTTTGATGTTGTTGTTTGTTGGTTTTTAATTTTGTTTTATTAATTCTGAAGCAAGAGACCTTGCAGTATGCCCCCAGCATATTGTGTACTGGTACACAGTGCTGTCAGTGTTCCTCCACTTGTCTCAAACAGCAACACTTTTTGGAGCTGCTTTTATCAATATTGGTGGAATCTTTGCCTGTTTGAAGTTAGTCACAACACATTTGTTGGCTTGATAAAAAGTATGGGTTATTACATCTCTAGTGACTGTATGTAGTTTCTTAAAACTGTTTAGGGTCTGCCTTTAATGGAGAGAAACAAATTATGTGGATGCAGCTTCTTTTTGTTTCAGAGCTGTGAGTCCATGCAGTAAGGAAGTAGGCAGCATTTGCTATGAATTCAGTGGCAGCTTTTCTGTCAGCAAAAAGGGAGCTTTGGCTGACGTTTTCGTACAGGCTCAAACAACAGGCAGGAGAAAGCCTATCTTGTGTGTATTGAACTTAAACAGGAAAAGTGTCAATGTGTCTCCTTCTATTACAGTTGATAGTATGGTCACAGGTTTTTTATTTTAAAGACACAACAGTTTGTTCATAATTTTGTAGAAAAAGAAAAATAATCTGGAGAGCAACTACAGCAATAATTTCTAGTTTGTTTTTTTTTTCTTTCTTAATGAAGCAATGCAAACAGTATAAGATTTTTGACTGTGCTAGGAATCCTGTTTTTTGCAGCTTGTGATGAGGATTCAACTGACATTTGAAATGTCTTTTTGAGTCCTTTGAGTGGTCACAAACCACAAAGTGGTAGGTTGCAGTATTTTCTTAGGAAGGTGATGTTATTTATGCTGCAGGAATCTCTTTTATGAAGGACTTGAACTGTATATTGTTGATGGCCCAAAGAGTATAGCATAATTCACACCTGTGTTAAAACTGGAAATTAATTTAAAATCACTTTGTTGTTTAAAACTGTATTTGCAATGCCTTTCTTACCATCAAAATTAAGAAATCACCAAGAAATTTCTGTGATCCATGCTGATAAGACAAACATGTACTGAAAATATCAGCCTTAAGGCAGAATTTTGTTCCTGAATGCATCTTATCTGTAACATGCATTGAATATTAATTTATATATGCAATTATTCTCTATGCTATATAAGAATAAAATGCCCCCCTAACTTACTAAACAGCAGGAGTCATCTCTCTCCTGTAAATTAAAGATACAATGAAGATGAAAATACACCTTGAGGGCCTAGTACTGTTCTAGCAGTTAAGTAATCAGGCAGATGATACTCAAGAGCTTTCTGGGTGTTTGTGCCATGTACTGTGCCCTGTTAAATAATCATAGAGAAAAATCTTTTTGCATATTCTCTTGTTGAAGTCTCTAGATCTCAATAATACTGCATTAGTGTTTCACAATTGAATTTTGGGTGAGTGATTCTTGCTAAAAAACCCATAATATCTTGCAAAAAAAATCATATGTGATCTGACAGCTTACTTGTACGGCTACAAGAAAATTATATGCCTATCCATTATTCATTTATTTATTTATTAATAATCTATGTACTCAGACTGTCATACTTTTTCCTTGCATGTGCATACTTATTCTGTGATGGGAAAGCATTTCAGACACTCAAATCTTACAATTCTTTCTCAGCATGAGCTTTTTGGTGAAAATGCAGGATGTCCAGCTAGACTTTCATTCCAGGCTCCACAAAGAAAGCTGTGAGACTGCTGGCCTTTGACTTAAATGAGCAGCATGCTGCAAGGGTCAGTGCTTGGCACTGATTGCTCTTCTTTCTGTGTTCCAGCACTGCAAAAATCTGCTGGATAATGTGGATTTCTTCTAGAGGCCAAGGCTGTGGATTCTTCAATCAGTGTTGCATAAGCTTTTTGAAGAGTTGCAGAACGAGATGAAAAACAATTTACATTTTTTATTACTTTGTTTTCCTAGATATTTTTTATTCCAGAAATAAAAAACAGTCAATAGTTTTGGTTATTCTATTCACAGAGTTATGTCAATAAAGCAATTGAAGTGATGTAGTACAGCTTATCACTAGCATGTGTGTGCATCTCCTTAGATGTTGACATTAGAACTCCTATGCAGTATTGTACTTGCATCATTTTATCTGTGTACTACATAACAGCTATGGTTTGGCTGTAAATTCTTGTTTTATAAAACTTTTCAGTTTCCTGAAAGTCTAGTAGTTCAGTGTCAAAGTAGAGGTGTTCTTGCTCAGCCAGTACTTTGGCAGGAACTCCCTTGACAAATGACAGCTGAGAAATACTTTGTGTGCTTTACATGGGTATTATATAGGTCAGGTTGTAAAAACCTCTGGCTCAGACTTTTAAAGACGTAGTGTTGATTGCACAGCAATGCCTATTGGCATTTCCAGTGGCTTCTATGCACTCAGTTCTCCTTTGGTAATTATGCTCCCCTATCTGTTTGTGTACAGTGCCCAATGCATTGAAAAGATATAAGGGTAGGTTAAAATACAGGAAGAGAATAGGGATATCTTCAGTCATGTGCCTCAGACACAACTGTTAAGCTGTTGGTAAAATACAAAAAGCCCTGTACCAGAATACTGTTGGTACATCAGTCTTTGCTATCAGTTTGCTGTGTATGGAATACTTATGATCCAGTCTGACACATGGGGATGCCCCTCAAGTATGTTTTGTTATTTTCTGTGTGGTTTTGTGTTTGACAGGTTATTATGATGACTGCTTAATTTACTTTAATTTTCTGTTAATTTTAATTATATTTCATCCATTAACTTTTCTATGCTGTAACAATTTGACTTAATTTTCCATCCTTTTCCAAGCTTTCTTTTCCTGTTTTTACATTGTAGAAGCCAGTACATGTGTTCCTAATGTCCTCTGTAGTAGTAAGGATGGACTAAAAACCTCTTGGGTCACAATGATTTGAAAAGGGATTTAATTTTTCTTAGCTTTTTGTAAGGGTTGTTTGTTTATAGGCAAGTACATAACTTCTTTTCCTTTTCAATGGTGGGAGGTGGGAAGAGAACACTTCATCATGGTTTGCTTCTGCTTTGTGTGTCAGAAAGTCCTTGAAGTGTATAATGCTCTTTTATGTGGCTCAGACCACAAGAAGGAAACTTTCTGTTCCATGTTGGTTTGAGAATGAACATTCAGTTGCTACTGAAGTGCTACCAGTTCTTTTCAAAGCCTTATGTGGTTTATGAAAGCAACTAATAGTCACAAGAGGAGGAGTAACATTTGTTCTGTCACTTGCTGATCTTGTTCTGTTCATCTTATTCTTTGTGTACTTAAGTTTGCAGTTCAGTGGAAATGGCACGATTTCATAGGGATGTGTCACTTTAGCTTCTTTTAATGCTTGGAGTGAAGCTTGAAATTCCTTACGTTGATGTTGCACAGTTGTGAAGTATTGTCTTGGTAGAAAGATTGCATCAAGCATTCTAGTTGCAGTTTGTTATGCTGACATTATTTCAGGTGAAGCAAGAATGGCTGCAAATAAGCTTGGACTAGTGCTTCAAGAATGAATCAGCCATGTGAAAGTTACTATCTTGATAGTAAAGAAAAAGAGTACCTGACTTCAGTCCCCTGCCCCTTTTCTTGATTTATTGGTCATTGACTGCTATTATTAACACAATTGGGAGGAACAATTTCTACCTAAGTTGTGAGGTGTTTGAAATGTGCTTTACAGCAAAATCATACACTTGTACATAACTGCATAGTATACTTCAACTTCGCATCCAACAAAAACCTCCTTGGAAAAGGACTGAGGAAAAGGAATAGAAAATACTGTAGTTTTACCTGTCTAATCTGCTCTGTTGTTCTCATACCTCAGAAGTGTTTATCAGTGTCATCAGGTGTGTGGAGAATTTCAGTGTAACACAACTTTATATAGAATGATGGGTTGCTGATGCTGCTTTTCCAGAAAAATCCAGAGCTGTGGGAAGTGTACATGCTTAGCTAAGCAATTATATTCCTTTGGAGGCACTGAAAAGAAAACTTTGCTGTGAGCAAATGGATTCTAAATCATAGCATCATAGTATCAGTCAGGGTTGGAAGGGACCACAAGGATCATCTAGTTCCAACCCCCCTGCCATGAGCAGGGACACCCCACACCAGATCAGGCTGGCCACAGCCTCATCCAGCCTGGTCTTAAACACCTCCAGGGACAGGGCCTCAACCACCTCCCTGGACAACCCATTCCAGGGCTTCACCACTCTCATGGTGAAGAACTTCCTCCTCACATCCAGCCTGAATCTCCCCACCTGCAGCTTCATTCCATTCCCCCCTAGTCCTATCCCTACCTGATATCCTGAGAAGTCCCTCCCCCAGCCTTCTTGGAGGCCCCCTTCAGATACTGGAAGGCCACAATTAGGTTACCTTGGAGCCTTCTCTTCTCCAGACTGAACAGCCCCAACTCTTTCAGTCTGTCCTCATAGGAGAGGTGCTCCAGCCCTCTGATCATGCTCATGGCCCTTCTCTGGACACCTTCCAGCACATCCATATCCCTCTTGTAATAGGAGCTCCAGGTGCAGCTGGCTTAATTCACTATTGCATAGTAATTGAAGTCTTGGGAGGGGTCTGGTGATTTTTAAATTTTTTTTTCTTCACTGATTTCCTCTCCTTTCAGATGTATGTGGGAAAAATATCAGCATAAAAGACTTGCAGACCTAAACCCATCCAATGTAATCCCCAGATTTCATTTACATCTGTGCTTCCCGCTACATGGATGACACAAAATTTACCAAACTCCTTTTTACAACAGCTTTTGCTTTCATTTTGGATACATGCAGTGCTTTCTGGCATGACTGAGTGGGCCTTTGAGGCATCTGTAGAGGGAGAGGTGAGTTGCTTAAGACGTTGAAGGCAGGACTATTGTGATAGAAGGAAAGGAATGTGGAGAGGTATGACTAGTGTGACTAGAAAATAGCTTAGAGCTGGCTCATAAGTCAGCTGTTTGTTGTGATACATATCCAAATGATACTGAACAGAATGACTTCCAGTGCAAAACAGCTTAATGTTACAGAGATTTGATGTATTTTTAATTTTACACTTAGCTTTTGTTTTTTTTAACAGACTTTTGAATTAGGTTCTTGCTGCTATGGATGTTTAAATGCATTTGAAACTTTATCTACCTTGTGTATCAGTGATCTGCTTGATGTTTGTTTTGTGAGGTTTGTGCTATGTCATTGATGGTTGTGTGGCATGTGTTACAATGTGTTATATGTGAATTTCATAGAGTTTCAGTCTTAGATGTAGTCAGATGTACTATTAAAATTTGTGTACAGGTTGTACAGAACCGTGTTCAGGTTTGTTCCCAGCAGCCAAGAAAGAAAGCTTATGTGAAAGTATGTAATCTTACTGCTACAGGAGTGCTTGGACAAAAGCAAAAGGCTTCCAAGAATACAGCCTATTCTATTAATAGAGTTAGAAGAAAGGATACTAGAAACCTTAACAGGGAAAGAAAAGCTGGTTTGGGACTAAGCTCAGAAACGAACAATTGTACCATTGTTTGAATGGTCTTGCATTATGACTGGATGATTAAATATAAATTCTGACCTGATTGGATTGTATCCCAGCAATTAGTTGGCCTTTTAGAAACTAGTTGCAGGAAGCAGGAGACAGGTATCCAGCTTGTTTTTCTCAGTCTCAGGAGCTATAGTTGTTGGCTATCACAGTTTATGAAATTGGGGAGTCTGTAAGGATCATGGAATAGCAGAAATGCAGTTTCTTACCAGTAATCACACGATGCTAGAGTTTGTCACTTCTGCTGCTTGGTTCGCTGTTTGAATGAGTGCAGTAAGTTGTAGCATTCAAAAACAGAAGCAGTAGAAGTTTTATCACTGAAGTACAGTAAAATTGTAATCACTGCTTTTGACCATGTAATATGCCTATTGTGCTTTGGGCTTTTATTCTTTCAACTTTTTATTTTAAGATGCCACAAGAGTAAAACCTATGCTTTGGCTACGTAGAATAACTTGATTCTGTGGAAAAAAAATGGTGGCTGCACTTCCATTTTTCCAGTTAATTTTCCTTTTTAAATTAGTTTTCCCAGCATGATTAAATTTATTATGCACAACTAGTGACTTTAATTTACCTGTTCATCAAATCCTGATACTGCAAGTACATTAGAACAGGCTTTTGGGGTTTATGGTGTTTTTTTTTCCATCAGTGGATTTGGGTTTTGGTTCTGGATTTTTGTGGGGTTTGGTGTTGTTTTTGTTTGTGTGCCTGTGTTTGTTTTTATGGTGCCAACCCCCCCCCCCCCCCCCCAAAAAAAAAAAAAAAAAAAGGTTCCTTTTGAACTTGGCTTATGCACAAACTGCTTGAGCGCTTTGATTCTCAGGCTTCGTTTGCAGAGACATCTTACAGGGCAGAAGGTACAGAAACAGTATGGCTGGAAAGAAGTGTGTCAGGTTTTACAGTTAAAGTGAATGGGGTGGTTAAGTCAGAAATAGCCTTTAAAGCCTGTATTGATTAGGGGAACTTAAAATTCAATGTCCGTCCGTAGCATTACCCTATTGTAGTGCATGCAAAAAAACTTGCTGGCACCTTAGGCTTTGTGAAAAGTGAAGGTCTAGAAAAACTGTCAGAAAATAAACCAGCAAATACTTTCTCTTAATTTTCCGGTGTGTATGTACATATGCTACATCACAAGTAAGATGTCAGCCTTTTACCCGAATTAATCTCAGTCTTCAGCTGAAATTGTTTCGCCTTCCAGGTGTTTCTCTCCTGAAGCCTTGCTGTGTTTTTGAAAAAGGAGTGGTGGAAAAATCCACTTTATTGTGGGATTGGACGCATGCCATGCCCCAAGAGGTGCGGTCTGTTCTTTAGAATCCCTTCAACACCTATGGGAGACTAAATTAGTGTTTATAAGTCTCCTGTGTTAGACTGACTCTGCACATCTCAACACTTGGGAAAAAATATCTTCTGGCTTTCCTCTGTGAAGCAACATGTGAAAAGGAAAAAAGTTCTCAGAAAGTTATTTCTCAAGAGAAATAAATTGTTTTCTAAAACATTAAGTATTTTAAAATACTTTTTCTCTTTAAAAATTACTAGTACTTTTCATTTGTTTTGGAAATGGGATCTGTTTTCATCTCCGAAATGGGAATTTTGTATTTCAGTCGTAGCTGTTCCCTCACAAATTGTGAACAATTGGTTGCTTCCTGTTGGAGGAAGCACAGGAACAATTGCAGCATAATTTCACTAGCATAATGACAGAAGTGTTGTTGGGCAAAAGATAGCGAAAGGAACTTGCTCATGAAATACATCTAAGCTGTATTTTAATAAGTTTTAGGTTTTCAGTAGGTAAGGCTTGTGTATCTTGCATTTGTGCTTTGGCTACAGTTGGTTTCTTTTTTTTTTTTTTTTCCATCCCTCCCCACCCCTCCCATCTTGAATAGGCTTTTGTTTAGTTTGTAATGAGATGTTGTACTCGTTTTTAATGAGGCCTATGTATGCATCTAAGCTCAATACTGTTCAGCTGCAAAAAGTGTAAATTACTCCACTCATGTCTTCCATTTTATCCCAGAAGTTTGGAAGTTTTGCATGCATATTTTTAATTTGTATAGCCTGCAAAGGTGATAAATCAGTGCTGAGTTTCAAGCTCTGAATTGGTTATATTCTGTTGGATAATTACTGCCTTTTACTCATCTTGCCATTCTTCCCTTCCAACCTTGACTTGCTCTTGGTAGCCTGTTGTCAAAGCAGTTCAGGTGTCAGCTTTTGTATTTACTCCCTTCTAATAGTTAGAGATGGAACAGGCTGTTGTTAAAAAAGATAAGTAAGTGTCATAGTTTTTAAAAGGCACCATGCAGTCCTAAGTAATTTCTGGGTGCTGAATGGATATAGTTAGCTGTTGGTCTTACTGGCAGAGATCACAAGTAATGTGAAATGCAAGTGAATTAATTTTGGAAGATTTCAGAGTTTGTGTGTGTGCGTTGCTTGACTTTTCTGATATAATGAGAAATTATGCCTTTATGTCAGCAAAATCAGTATATTAAAAGATTTATTGGAGGTATAAGCTTCTTGTGTTTAGGTTAAAAGTAGCCTGGAAGAAAAAAGCTTCACTCCAGAAAGTGTAACTATAATTCTCCTTTTTATTGTTTGTGTTAAAGTGTAACATTTCCAACTTCAGGTCCAACTGTATTGATAGCGGTTCAAAATCTTGTCTAGAAGTTTTCAGATTCCCGTTTCCATGGTGTCTTGGTGTTGCTGATATACATAGTTTATCTTTGGAGTACCAGATGTTTCTTTTCTTAGAACATAAAACTGCTTGGGAAATGTGGTTATTTCATTTGTATAAACAGTGCAATTAATTCTTTAAATAATTGTGGTGGAAAGGCAATTAATAAAGCTGGAATTTAAAACAAACAAAGAATTCTGTTTGATGGTAGAATATGTGCTAGAGATTAAAGAAACAAAACAAAAACCACCTAATACCTTGTTTTACTGTCACACTTCCTGTCATTTTCAGTTTGAAAAGAAAGATTTGAAATAGAGTTTTGACCTAACAAGCTGTCAGACCTTTCTTGGAATTTTTTCATTTAAATAAATTGTAGTTACAAAATGCCAACTCCAATGCCAACCTGTTTGACCATTAAATAAATTAAAATGTGGTGTAATGCTGAGTCTAGTTTCTCAGAGCAATTACACCATGCTGTGTGACAAAGCAACAGCCTGAATTTGTATTATCTAAAACTCGAAACAGCTTTTATGGGGCAAAGCAGCAGTGTGCGCCGCAGCTGCAGCATCACTGCACCATCTAGTGTCTCAATGGGCGTGCTGTGAGTTGTAGGCTGTGCATCTTTTCTAAGACTATGACTGCCTCTCATGAATTGACTGCCTTGTGCAAAAATAATTTGGCAAAAACTTTGTAGTGTTTTTGGAATATAAGATTTTCTACTAGTTTTGCTTGGCTGGTCTTCAAAGTGTCCTGCAAATTCAGTAGGAGAAGGAAATGCAGCTCCTGGAGAGGGAGGGAAAAAAGCAGGGTGTGTTTATACATATATTAAACCATCTTTTTATTAATATATTTATATGTCGAATTGTATCCTTATATTACATTAATACTTGCCAAATCTTACTAAATGTTTTTTTCTAGAATGAGCCAACAGATAAGATACACAACCTGCTTATGCCTATCAGGATAAAGTATACATATGAGGGTAGTAATCTGTTCTTCTATGAAAGGTTAAAAAGCAGAAGATATTATGTTTTCTTAAAACTACTCAGAAAATTCAATTTTCAGGTATTTTCCATTGAACGTGTGTGTGTGTGTGTGTGTGTGTGAGAGAGAGAGAGAGAGAGAGTTGTGGTGAATGGAGTTAAATCCAGTTGTCAACCAGTCACAAGTGGTAGTCCCCCAAGCTCAGCACTGGGGCCAGTTCTCTTTGACATTTTTATCAATGATCTAGACAAGGGAATAGAGCACATTCTCCGTAATTTTGTAGGTGATATCAAACTGGGAGGGAGTGTTGACCTTCTTGAGGATAGGGAAGCTCTACAGAGGGGGATGAACAGATTGCATTGATGGGCCAAGGCCAATTGTATGATGTTCAACAAGGCCAAGTACCATGTCCTGCACCAGAGTCAAAAGAACACCATGCAAAAATGCAGGCTTGGGGCAGAGTGTCTGGAAAGCTCCTAGTATAAACGACCCTGGGCATATTGATTGACAGACATCAGAACATGAGCCAGAAGTGTGCCCAGGTGGCCAAGAAGGCCAACAGCATCCTGGTTTGTATCAGAAACAGTGTGACCAGCAGCATTGGAAGGGCATTAAAGAAGGGCAAGGAGGCTGGCGAGAGGCCTCGAGCACAAGCCCTATGAGAAGAGGCTGGGAGAATTGGGGTTGTTTAGCCTGGAGAAAAGGAGGCTTAGGGGAGACCTTATTGCTCTCTACAACTACTTGAAAGGAGGTTGTAGACAGGTAGGGATTGGTCTCTTCTCCCAGGCAACCAGCAACAGAACAAGAGGACACAGTCTCAAATGTGCCAGGGGAAGTTTAGCCTTGAGGTGAGGAGAAAGTTCTTCACAGAGTAATTTGCCATTGGAATGGGCTTCCCAGGGAGGTGGTGGAGTCACCATCCCTGGAGGTGTTCAAAAAAAGATTGGATGTGGCACTTGAAACCATGGTTTATTTAGTCATGAGGTGTTAGGTAATAGGTTGGACTTGATGATCTCTGAGGTCTTTTCCAACCTGGTTGATTGTGTGATGATGGAAGTGATTGTCCCTCTGCAGTCCAGTGCACTGGTGAGACCACATTTTGAATAGTGTGTTCAGTTTTAGGACCTTTACTGCAAGAAAGCCACAAGAGGAGCAACAAAGCTGGTGGAGGTTCTAGAGAGCAAGTCCTGTGAGGTGCAGCTGAGATTGTTTAGAGACCTTACTGTTCTCTACAGCTGTCTGAAAGGAGGTTGCAATGAGATGTCTTCTCCCAAATAGCAAGGGATAGGAGAAAACTGACTCAATTTGTGCTAGAGGTGGTTTAGAAAAAGTTCTTCACTGAAATGGTTGTCAATCACCGGAATCACTGGCTGCCCAGGGAAGTGGTGGTGTCACAATCCCTGGAGGTATTTAGGACATAGGATCATAGGATAGTAGGGGTTGGAAGTGACCTCTGAAGATCAAGTGCAACCACCCCAGGATCACCTAGGCAGGTCATGAAGGAGCACATCCAGATGGGTCTTTAAAGTCTCTAGAGAAGGAGACTCCACAACCTCTCTAGGCAGCCTGTTCCAGTGCTCTGTTTCACTCGTGTTGAAGTGCAATCTCCTGTATTCTAGCTCATATCCATTGCCCCTTATCCTATTCCACCAAAAAACCCATACAAAACCAACCCCTTGGATTTTTATTTGCCATTCATAAGGTCAGCTGTGACTTGAATTCAAAATGTTTTATAGAAGGTCCTGATTTTCAGGTTTTTCCTTTTAAAGTGCTTGTCCTGATTTCTGACACTCTTCAATATAATTGGTAAATGTTTGCCTTTAAATATACAGAAAACACACTTTCCCTAGGCAGTATCTTACTGTCATGAACAGATAACAATTTCCATGAAAAAATCACTGTGATGTTTTCTTTTTCTGCCATAGGACAGTAGTGTGTGCATTACTTAGATATTTATATGTACAGCCTACCCATTTTGGGGGTATTTTTTTTTTAGGTTTTTCTTTAATACAATTGAAATGTATAAAGCTATGCAGATATTATTTGGTTTACTTGGTAATCCAACAAAAGGATGCCTAATGCCACATTATTTACTGGCTTCTTTTCAGGCTACTTGTTATTACCTTTTTGAAAAAATGTTCGGGTAGGGAGTGCTATTATGGGCAGATTGCATGATATTCTTTGTTACCTTTAAGCATTGCTTGCCCTTGATGTGCTGTGAGCTGGATTAAGTGGTGTATTTTGAATTAAAGAGCACACAGATTGTCAAAGCTCCAGATCACCTAAGATCTGTGTGTATGCAACTTTTTTCCCATCTCTTTCACCTTATTTTTTTAAACAGCCTTTGTGTATTAGAAGATCCAAGGCATTATGCTGTATGTAGTGGCTTGAGGTTTCTCCCCCCCCCCCAACATTAATTTTGCCAGACCAGCTCAGTTGGAAGCAAATGGAAGTTGTATTTACAGGCAAAAGTACAATCTACAATGGAATGCAATTGATAGATACAAAATATGCAGTATTTACAGATACTTACAGTTAACAAACAACATGAAAATCCCCCTGGTCAAAGACCAGGAGACCTGTCCCTCTGCCCTCCACCCTGCCCTTGTCAAAAAGGGAGAAAGGAACAGAGTAAAAAAGTAGCAGTTAGACTTATCCCAAAACAATGCAGCCAAGGTCAAGCTGAAGCAGGGTTAGTCCCCCTTCAGAGTATGAAGTGAGCTGAGAAGAGATCAGAAGGAAGATTGTTTTGGTACAGGCAGACTTATAGCAAATATTTCTCCAATGAAATTGTTTAGCTTTATCTTTGGTTTTCCTTTTTACACCCAGTAGTGATTTATTTATCTTTTTCTACTTTTCTGCTTGAAATCTGTAAAAAACCCTTAAAGGCATAGCCTGAAACTGCCACACTGTGAATGCTAGTGATAGAGCTACAATGCAAATGAGACCTAGATGTGTTTGTCCATTAATATCCTCAGTAGTATGCTGAATAGCACTGTCGCCCTTCATCTTCTCAGTTCTGTGTAAGACTGGCTTCTAGTTCAGTTTGCAGTCTGAAAGGCATTTGGAGTGTCACAGTGCAAGAAGAGGCACAGAAATTATGTCAGTTCTGCCACCCTGGAATTTTTCTCCATCTGTTAGCTGGCTAAAACTCCCACAATGGCAGAAGGTTGACCTCTATTTTCCTATTACAGGGGCTTTTCTGTCTGACAGAAATGGAGGGAATCTCTGTTTGCTTCCTTGCACACTTTTTAGTGGGTAGGTTACTTAACTTGAAGTCAGGAGGCCTGAATTATGCTCTCAGTTCTACAGTTGACAGCTTTGGTACTAGGTATTTTTGAAAAAGGATTACTTTTGCCCCCAGAAGCAAAATTCATAGTGAAATAGTGCTGAGCACAGTGTCACATAATGACTATGGGCATTGTCATCATGCTTGATTCGAGCTGTTCCTGATAGAAGGAAAACAAACAAAAAAAAAACCCTAGTTCTCGTTTGATGATTTTGTAAGTTTTCATGTCACTTAGGAAGTAAAGTTTTATATTTTAATATCTGGAATAGATACGTGCTGTTGTAGATCAAATTTACAAATTATAGTATATGAGCAGTGTATTTTAAGTGCAATAGGATTAAGGAAAGTTTTTGACATTGTCAATTCTTTGCATCAAAACCAGTTCTATTTATGTTTCTGAAGAATGAATGATTGGAAACATGCTCAGTTTATAAATTACTTAAATAGGCTTTTTTAGACAACCCTTACTTTGAGATTACCACTTCTAAATGTATTCTGGTAAAAGTTGTTCCTCACACAAAAGTCTAATAGTAAAACACACGTTACAGGCAAAATATTTTCTGTTAGGTTCTTTGTTCTTCTGAAGTAATTTGAGAGAAAGCAAAGGCTATCTCTAACTAATAATTGTCTGCTGGAGGAAAAGGATTGTCTGAATAGCTCATATAAAAGTGAAATTTTTTTCGTCGTCAAAAGATTTTGTTCCAGTGCAGAAATATATTTATTTGTACAGTACATGTCTCTTTTTAACTTGCTGCAACCATTTTGATTTTACTCAAAACCAAAAGTGGAGCTGATGGTCTCTTAACATGGAGTTGACCTTTATGTGTATTTCTCCTTCATGGAGGGAAAAAAAAACCAACAGTGGTATTCCTGCCTTGTTGAAGAACAATTGTTACTGCTAGTGGATATCTTCTGCAAACCACATTTTTTCACTTCTCTTCCTTTAATCTGAGACATTCATCATTCTGTGAACTTAACTGCTCTTCTAGGGATTGCAGGAACCTACATAACAGGTAGGGAAAGCTTTTGTGGTAGAAAATGAGGTACCCCTCTATTTTTTGTGAGATACCAGCTGTATTATAAAAATATCTGGGGTTAATAGATTTTTCTCATCTTCTAGATCTTAAAATCAAATATCTGCTGTACCATATGCAGATAGTTCATGAAACTGCTTCAGTTAGAGTCTTCTAGCTTGTGAGTGGCTTGAGTGACCTTTCTTACTGCAGTGGAAAGGCCTAGTAAAGGCCCTGTTCATTTTCAGTCATTTTTCTCTATGTTGATTAAGAATACTTGGCAGATTCTGGTGTGCGGCTTGTGATGCATGATTGTCTTTTCATAGTCATCTTTAATAGCCTAGTAGGCTATTAAAGGTGTGGACCTTCATGCCACACACTAATGTAGAGGGATTGCTTCTCCTTTAACTCAGCTTCTGCTGTCTGTTGAGGGAATCCGTAGAACATCCACCAGGAGTCGAAGTGGATCAGCATTTTTTAATGCCTTTAAATCTAGAACCATCCAATTTTATCTGTTGTAATTGCCTTTGTGCAGGTAGGTGACACAGGAGAGCAGTTCCTGAATCCTCTGATAACATAGCTGGTCTTTGAGACCAAGAATGCTCCAGGCATCTTGATCCTGCTCTTGGTTGCTCATATCAGTGGCTAGAAGAGTAACAGTGAAACTTGAAGTTCTTGATAATCTTCAGTGTAGAAGGCTATCTTTAGGGAAAGCCTGGACTCAACTTTCAAAAATTTTTATGCCTACATGCATGTAAACAGATAGAGAAGGTGAGGAGGAAGAGGATGAAGGGCCTTTTTTTTTCCTGTCACTTCAGTTAACAGTGCCAGGAAGACCATTTCAGGTTTCCCTTCTGTTTACTTACACAGCCTTGTCTAGATATGTGAGGACGCACCTTTTTTCTTCACTGGCAAGAGAGGAAGAAATCAGAACAGTGATATATGTAACACTTGTAGTTAGCTTTCCTGCTGGGGAGACCATGGTGAGGTAAGGAAGCACTTTCTTCACCTGAGCAGAGAGATACAGGCTGTGAAGACATTCTTAAGTTGCTTTGAGTTTTCTGAGAGCTCTGCTTTTCTTTTCACCCTCCCAATTTACAGAATAAGGCATGCTTAGCTTTCAGTTATTTTCCCTCACATGATTCTAGAAATATTTTAGTGTCTGGGTAGGCTTCCACAACAGACTAAGGTGTGTGTGTCTCATTGGAGTTGAGCTTGCTTTCAGAAAGAGTTTCATTTTAAATGTCTGTGGATAATAGAAGTGAAACAGGTGTGAAATGCAAAAAGCTTGTAATTGCATCTGTAATACTGTGCTGGGGTGAAGCTGGGCTTTCGTTTCCTTTATCCTTTGTAAAGGAAACTGAAGGCAGTGTCTGGGAAAGTGGGTCGTTGTTAGTTTAAAAAATTACTCTTTGCATCTAACTTTGAAAATTGAATGGAGAAATTCCTATCCTGGAGAAAATGTTTTCCTTCAGAATAAAATACCCAAACTCAAAAGCCTTCCTCATCAGTCTTTTCAAAGCTCCTGTTACGACTATGCAAGAAATTTTGCAGTAACATTCTGGGACTTCCTGATTATTACTATTTTTTTTGTTCCCAGGTTAATTTTAAATTTTGGTGGTGTTAATCCCTCTCTCTTTCTGATTTTCTTTTAGATAAAAGATATATGTGGATAGAACTACTACAGCACACGGGCAACGTTTTGCCATTTTTTTTCTCCATGTCACCACAGGCGTTTTGATGATATTTCTGTTTGTAGTATTGTTGAAGGCAAAGAGGAAAAGAACAGGGAGCTAAGACAGTGCTAGAGAGGTCTCACATAGATCCTTACATTTGTTTCTTCTTCCTGTTGATTTTGTAAACATAAATAAATTTAATACTTGGACTTAGAAGTTGTGAATATAAGCCTGTTCAGGCAAAGTAGTATTTTCTTTAGAAATGTTGATAGAGATTGTAAACTTTTTGGACAAAACTCTAATCTTCACTAACTACAGTCTAAACTACTTACACCCACAAATGTGATCTGGAAGTGGGAACCCCCAGCCTGTGCAGTTTTGCAGGGTCCCCTTGGTGCAGGCTGAATGGCAGTTCAGCACTGAAGGTGCAATGCTGGCTAGTGCAGAGAGGTCACAGTTAAAACACAGACCATTGCTTTCAGTCATGAGTTTAAAAGGAAAAAAAATTAAACCCACCCACCTCTGCATTTTTTACTGCAGTTTGAATTCTTGCTCTTCAGCAGTTATAATTGTGCCATTAGCAAAAAATGCAGTCTGTGGATGGAGGTTTTGGTTAGCATTGTGTACTGAACTTGGCATGTGTTCCTATCTGTCCACTGCCCGTGAACCTTATTTACATAAAGTCTAGGGGAAGAGCTCGCTTAAGGCTTAAATTTCACAGCATTCATGCAGCATAGATGGAACTGATAGCTTGACCTATTTTCCAATAAAATCATGTGTTTGTATGATTAGCTTATAATTCTTACAAATACCTTACTAAATTTTTGAGGGCAGAGGGAGGGCCTGTTAGTTGCAGCTGTTAGACTTTTGGTTTTATTTCCCTTTTTGCTTGCTGAAGTCAAGTCCACAGTTCTGCAAGTGTTTATATGTATTTTCACATGTGCAGCTGAAGAGATTACATGCAAGTATACAGTTGTTTCTGCATAAGGACTTCCTGAATTTAGCAGTTGAATTGTTAAGACTTGATAGAGGCTGCTAAAGCAGTTACTCAAGATACTGGAGTCAAGTGGTAATTTTTACTATAAAATACTACAGTCAGAATATTAATTTTATGTGCAGAAGTAATCTGCACTGTGCTTCCTAAGACATTTTTCTTTTAAGTTCTAACTCGGTTCCTGCTGGGGTGAACCCATATGTGCTTGGAAAAAGAATAACTTGCTACCTATTGATTTATGCTATTAAAACCAAAAAAGATAGGAAGGCCGAGGAAAAAGCAGTATTGTAATCCTAAAGTGAAAGTTAGTTAAACTCCTGGTGTATTTCCCTGCTGTGGTTTTGATGTGCTTCTGTGTGAAACTGATGGCAGGATTTGTTTGAGTATGTAGGCCACTATTGTATTAGAATTACATAACTTTGTTGAGTGGTGGAAACGGATGAAAAGACGGGGATGTACGGCATCCCCACACAGATTATATCCTGCAACAATGAAGACAGCTCAAGCTCTGCAGAGAATGTGGTCTCATGCAGTCAAAAAGTTGGGAATTTTGAAAGGGCACGTGAGTCGTTTTTTTGTTGCACCTTGCTTCAAATCTTTTCTTTCCCCCTCCCCACTCCCACCCTCTACCCCCACCCTTCCCATACATCCCTCCCCTTTCCAGCTCATTTTTATAGACAGATAACTGTTGTACCAGGTTTTCTGGTTTTGATCTTCTTTCAGCGTGAATGAAGTCTTTGGTTATCTCTCATTAGCAAGTGATTGCATAAATCTCTGATGTTTGTCAGTGAGAGTTGGAACAGCTGCCTGTTTGTAGCACACAGATGATTTTAGCACTTTAACTAGGTTCCTGCCAAAGATTCTGTTAAGCAGTCTATTTTGGGTATATAAAAAGCACCTGTCATTTTGTTATATGAGCATTAGGCAAATTTAAGCAAATCCTGACTACAGTGTTCTAATTAGAAATGGACTGACTTTAGTCACTAATGAATTTAGACTAGGTAATTACATTAATTTGCATTTACTGCAGGTAGCATTCTGTGTGTGTGAAACCTGGGTAGACTCGCAAAACAGTTACTATTAGTTACTGAAAGTGGGGTTCTTAACTATTTCACCTGCCTTTCTCTCTCCAGTGTTTTGGTGTGCAGTCTCACAGTGAAATTGTGATCCTGTAAGGGATGCACAGGCTGCTCAGAATCCCTCTATGTTTCCTTACAGATGAAGTATGAAGAAATTGACAAGGTGTTGGACGCTTTTTGTAAGCCATCGCCTGATGCATTCAGAGGAGAGTCATGTTATTAGACATGGAATACAGGAATTTTGTGACTGTATTGGAGTCTTCCATCTGATGATTTATAACATTTGTAGTCTCTCCCTCCCTCTCCACCTTCTCCATTAATGTCGGTGTGGGTTAGCATTGTGGCAATGACAAACAGCAGTATGCTTTATAGTGTAATAGAGGTTATTGCTTAGAGATTTGAGGGAATACAGATGTATTTTGTGCCTTATTGGCTTCCTAGGTGACCATTCAGTTCTCTGAACCGTGTTACAGAGCCTGCATAGTTTTTATCAATATGGCAGAACTAGTCCTGTTGTCTTGGTAACTATGTTGCACCAAATCAGCTTTGCAAATGCATAGCATACCTCACTTGGTAATACAGCAAATGGGAAATGGGTTCCTAAGGGGAAGTTTCTAAAAAATGTGTTACTTTAACAAATACTTAATTCTGTGATACTTATTTTTTGGGACCGTATACTACAAAACTTATTTGTCAGAGCAAAATAAGCCTAAGTTGTTAGTTTACAATACTTTATTACACAGAGGCCTTGTTTTCTGGAAGAAAATTTCTTTCAGCTTACCTGTTTCATACCCATAAATCCATCCCCAGTGTCTTTACTGTGCTTTCCTCAGTCCTTTTTCTGTGATGTTGTGCTGAATAAGCAGTCATTTCCCAGGCCTTCCTTTAGTATGGAGTGTATTGAAAGTCCTAGTATTAGTTTCTGAAAGAGTAAGGCGTGTGCTGTGTCCCCATGGCTAGTGAGCTCTCATCGATGTCCCCCTGCCTGCCTTACTATTCTGCCTGCACAGCGCTGGACTCTACTCTAGGCTGGGAGGCAGTGTTGTTAAGAACTGTGTATAGCGCAAACCTCATTTGAGTGACATTCTTGTTACACGTGTAACAAGAGTTGTTGAGGCTTTCATGAGGTGAGAAGGATGGAAAATGTTTTCTGTCTCTCTCGCTTCTACAAAATTTCCACTCATGTGCTTGACCTTCAAATTTTACCCAGCATTTCACTATCTCATTTCTAAAACTTTCTTCAGTGAAATCAACTAGAATTTAAATGGCACTTCTTCACTGGCACTTCCTCAGTACTGGTTTTCTGCAGAGCTTAAAAAGGTCATAGAAAAGGAGGACAGTGATGGTGTAGCCAAGGGTCAATAGTAGTTAAATTATTTACACATTTTCATACACACCAGACAAGCAAGCCTAGTCACTTTGGGTACCACAGCACCACAACAGCTCTGAAAAAGTGCCTAGTTAAGGAGAAATTACTTATTTATGCAAGGGTCTATATGTAGTGAGACAATTCAGTGTCAGCTAGTTGAAGGGTTAGGCATGTCATTTGATTAAATGGGAATATCAGATAAAATAATTTCACCAGGGGCTTCAGCAGAGTAATTTGCTGACTCAAGACATGTATTTTAATGCTAACAGTTGTATATGCCACTCTTTCTTGTCTGATCTAGACAAGTAGAAGTTTAGAAATACTGACTTGTATTATTTTTAATATAAGACATCCTTTCTTTAAGCTATTTTAACTGAAATTGGAGTCAAAAGGTTCTCAAACTGGAGAGTGTTGTTCATTCTGTGGGAGAACAGTGGAAATTTAACACTGTTCAGTGTCATAAAGTTCCTAAGAATGATGAATAACTGCATGCTTCCTACTGAGGAACTCTGAGCAGGACTTAATGTTTTAAGTTTGCCTTTCAATACAGTGAAAGTGTAGTGGAAAATGTAAGCCTAATTTCTCTTTGAGACACTCAGAATTCACTGCAAGAATACATCACAGGGTTCTTTGCATTTGGGATACATCACCCATAGCTTGCCAAACAGTTGCATACTATCAGAAGACTTTTGCCCTGGAAATACAATGGATGCATAATCTTGTGTCACTTCTCTGTCTATTGCTTTGGAGTTTAAGTTGTCAGTAACCTCTTTAATGCCTTTATAAAGACTGTTAATTCAAAACTGAGCTTCTGCCTGAACTTCAGTTTTTTGAGCAAACTCTTAGCTTCCCAAAAGAGACCACTTTTTCAAAGTAAAACAAACAAAGTGACTACTGGAGTACATGCATACTAACAGATTTTATTTCTGCAATAGATGCTTTGCATTTTGAGATGTTTGCAGTGTGTCAAATATTGTGACTCATTTTTCTCCTCATTTTATAGGACAGGCTCTGAAGGGCTGTCTGTGTTACTATATGTTGCATCACAGCTGGATGATTATTCTGAATTACATTTTAAGCTGTGATGTTGGAAAGATTTCAGGTTATATCATGTAAGATAAACTGATCAGTATAAGTTTTAACTGGAAATGGAGGAAAAATGTTTGTAAAAAGTCTTGCAGAAATGTATACACCAGTGTTACATGGTGATACACTGTGTTTTCTTGTAAATTTTCATTTCTTAAGGAAAACCTAAATACTCAGATACATAATGCATAGTGGACAAAACGTTTTGTTAAATCCACATGAACATGAAGCAGAAGATGTGAAGGCTAGTTCATTTTGAAAACCTGTGTCAACTGCTAATCTTATTGTATATTGGTCTGGAGAGGTTTTCCTTAAGTCTTTTGTGTGTCACTTGAGTTGGGTCTATATAATGGTAGTGTCATCTGAATTAAATGCTTTTGCTGAATGACTTTTCCAGAAAATCAGAATGGGCTGTTAAATTAGTGAAATGTGAGGGGATTCTGCCACCCCAGGCATAATCATATTTTTGCCTTTTTTAAAGAAAAAAGCATCATAAATTGAAAGGCATACATTCCATACTAACTCTACTAAAATAGTAGAATGTGCATATATTTTTATATCTGTGTTTTGATGGGGTATTTCACATTTTAATTTAGATAGTTGTATGCTTTGTGGTTTACTAATTGGTTTCTATGTGCAACAGGCCCCAGGCATGGAAGAGTTGATGTGGGAACAGTACACTGTGACCTTACAAAAGGTGAGTGAGTGCCTGTTATATTTTTAGGTTTCAAATATTCAAGCGCTGGTTTAGTCTAAATATTGTTAGTCTAAATACACTTTACAATAGATGTTACTATCATATCCAAGTCTAAAGCAGGATTAACTTCATGTCCAAAGCAGATATGTTTTCCATTTTAAAGTTTAATTACTAGTTACACCTATCATAGTGTGAGTCTTTAATGTTATGAGCAAATTAAATTAACAATTCAAGTGCTATATTTGCTACTGTTTGGTCTTTGCAATGACAGTGTGATACACCACATGCCAGCCACATAGCAAGATTCATCATTGAATAAGCTTAAAAAACAAAGCAGACAATTCTATTGAGCAGTTACAGTTAGTGTGCAAGCTTTATAATCATCACTGGACATGATACTACTCATTTTATTGTTTTATACTTTAATATCTACCAGTGGAGAATCTATCTGAAAACTGCTATCATCAGAGTTTCCAACATACATGGACTTCAGATGTCTCTTAAACAAATTATTCCAAGAGAGGAAGTATCTCATTATACAGAGTCCTTACAAGTTTGAAAAAGAGTAGCCCACTTGATCTTGAGTTCTCTAAGGACTAGGCTGCCACACCATGGTACTGGATGTGTGCTTTGTCAGTGGTGGTGGTCTTCCCAGCTGTTTTCATTATATGGGCTCAGTGAACAGCCTGTACTGTGCTGCATGTGTTGTCTTTTTTTTCTTTAACATGTTCTGAATGAACTCAATTTGATGACCCACAGTAAAAAAAATGATCTTTCATACACTGCCTGGTATATTTGCTGAATTACAGAATCACAGAATGTTTGGGGTTGGAAGGGACCTCCAGACATCATGTCCAGAAGCAGACCTTTATTCCTGTAATTTCCAGCTTTTCAAATCTTGAATATTGTGTAAATGGGCGTTAGTTTTTTTCTTTGCCTCAGAGATAGGCTTATACCATTGAAGTGATAAAGGGCTTAACTGCATCAGCCACTAGCAATGAATTCTACTATTATTTTGGCTTGAAGTATCAAACTGCTTCCTGTAAAATTACAGTGCAGCAAATAAAGTGCTTTTTTTTCCTCCTTGAAGAAATAATCACTCAATATTGACTTTAGTGGAGCATGGGCTGGTATTTGGTGAATTACACTCAGTAAGAGTTGGGAAAAAGCACCTCTTCAATTTGATGTATTACTTTGCCACTATACGAAAATATCTTGTTTAAATGTAGCATAATTTGAATTTTATAGTGATGGGAGGTGTATGTTAAATAGCTGATAATATTAAACCTGTATGTTCAACAAAATGTATGGTTCTCTACAGTTCAGTTATGCAGTAACCATTCTTAGGTCTGCTGTTAGAGATATGCTTCCTTTGTACTCCATTGTTCCTCTGATCCTATGAATACTGTCTTAGGGCATAGTTCTGTGGTAACTGGTTTGACATAAATTGCAAGTATAAAATAGATGATTGTGAGAGAGGGTAATTCTAGAAAGTACACAAGTTTGTTGCTTGCTTTTTGTTTAAGTCACAATTTTGTTTAATTTGATCAAGGAGTAAGTCACTATTGTGAACTAGGTATCCATCATAGTGAAGATGAGATCCTGGAAAAACTGTTACCGTTTTCCAAGCACCACTAACAAAACAAATTTAACAATAAATTTGGTATGAATAGCCAGTGAGATGGTGAAGCAAAATTCAGGCTAAATTAGCAGGTCTTCTGTTTAATTACTAACCATCATAAGGCTGTAGACTGAGGTTCTGGACTACAGAACGTGTCATCTTGTTGCACGAATTTCTAAACCCATTATTTTTTAAATCTAGAGATGCTGTTTATTGCTGCAACTCTTTATATGCAGCTGTCATATTTTAAATAATATCTATGTAGAGTGCCATCACAGGAATATTTATGATACTCTTTGTTCTCCCTGTCA
Organism: Colaptes auratus; assembly: GCA_015227895.2. NCBI lineage: Eukaryota > Metazoa > Chordata > Aves > Piciformes > Picidae > Colaptes > Colaptes auratus. The sequence goes on along the minus strand of CM026897.1, from coordinate 51,310,313 downwards.
AAATTCCTGTGGTTGGGATTGAGTTTTGTTGTATTTGTTTTTATTTTAAAGGATTCAAAAAGAGGATTCGGAATTGCAGTTTCTGGTGGCAGAGATAATCCTCATTTTGAGAATGGTGAAACATCAATAGTCATTTCAGATGTTCTCCCAGGTGGCCCAGCAGATGGATTACTTCAGTAAGCAATTTCTTACTTCTCAGACTGGCATGGAAGGGACAAACAAGAAAACAAGCAAACTCCATCTGGAAGTGTTTCTGTTGGCTGTTTTGTGTGAAACTAAATTTCAGTGCTGTTGAAAGGCTTTTATAGTTATGTATGTTTCCCAAGATTGCATTTCTTTTAAAGAAGCAGTAGAAGTACTTAGCATCTTAAAAAACATTCTTCCTGGTTTTCCTCAGGGTAAAACATTTAGTGATCAGTCATTAGTTTTCAAGAGAGTGGCTTAAGTCAGCCCAAAGAAGGGTCTTCATTTCTAAGACACCAGGAGCAATAATAGAGGTGGGAAAAAGAAAATACTGCTAAATATTTCTTTTGTGTTTGAAAGAAAAAATATGGAAATAAAGATTTTCTGTAGTCCTCCTGGTAATATCTCTTTAGTGAGGCAGCATATCACAGACAAGTAATTTTAGGTCTGTGGGCATGGATAAATAATTTCCAGCCCACTGCTGATTTTTTTTTTTTTTTCCCTTCATCCATTGACCTGGAATATCTGATGAAGACTAGACAATTTGGAATTATGACAAAGGTGTGCAGTAATAGTAATTCAGAAGAGTAGATTCTGGCCTTTCTGTCATTGATCTTTCATAAAGTAAGGAAAGAGGTGACATGGGAGTAGTTACTGAAGGACTCAATAGAAGGATTCTTGTGAAGCAGCTAACAAACCATTTTCAACATATACACATATCTGGACTTTAGTTAAGCATTTAACACTCTCTCTCACAGCATCCTCTTTGTGAAATGCTGCACATGGCTTGGATGGGTGGATGCTTCACACTGTGAAAAACTGGCTGGATACCCAGGCCCTAAGAGTGGTGTTGAATGGGGTTAAATACAGTTGGCAGCCATTCACAAGTGGTGTTCCTCAGGGCTCAGCATTGGGGCTAGTTCTCTTAAATACCTTTACCACTGATCTGGACAAGGGTATGGAGTGCATTCTGAGTAACTTCACAGATGACACTAAGCTTGCAGGGAGCACTGATCTGCTTGAGAGTAGGAAGGCTTTACAGAGGGTCCTGGTCTGGCTGGATTGATTGGCTGAAGCCAACTGTGTAACACTGAACAAGGCCAAATACTAGATCCTGAGCTTAGGTCACAACAACCCCATGCAGCACTACAGGCTTGGGGCAGAGTGGCTGGAAGGCTGTCCAGTAGAAAAAGACCTGTGGGTATTGATTAGCAGCCAGCTAAACATGAGCCAGCAGTGTGCATAGGTGACCAAGTGTGGTGGTGAGCGAAGGTTCAGGTCTCTCCCACACACAGAAAACCATGGCTAACTCAGTCGGAGAAGCAGAATGGACAAGAGCCATTTTTACAAGCAGGATGAGATGCAGTGAATATATACACAATATACAATATTTACAATATATACAGAAATATACAGCAAAGAACGTAACACAGAAAACCTTTCATCCTCCAGAGAGAAGGGTCCCCCCCAAAACCCCCTTCTCCTGCTTCCTCCCTTTTTTTCCAAAAAGGGTGAGAGAGAGAGAAGTAATTATTAAGGAGGAAATTCTGTTAGTTAAAAGCGTGTACTAAGCAAAGAATTAGTTTCTTATCTCATTAGCTCATTAACTCAAGGTCAACTCCATCCAGCACAGAGGGAAGACAGCAGCTGCTCAGGCAGACTGGAACAGAGAGAGCTGACTGAAACACCAACTGACCTAAAACTAAAATTTAAAGTTGCATTCTACCAATCTACCAATGAAATTCATTTAGAATATCTTTGTTTTCATTCTTACATCAAAACATTCAGCTTGAGTGTCTCAGTAACTGTCCCTTTCTTAAAGGCATAGCCTAAAACGGTCAGACGAAGGCGGCCAACATCATCCTGGCCTGTGTTGGGAACAGTGTGGCCAGCTGGTCCAGAAAAGTGATCATGCTCCTGTGCTTGGCACTGGCGAGGCCACACCTCAAATACTCTTGAGTTTTGGGCCACCTTGGTACAGGAAAGACACTGAGGTGCTGGAACAGGTCCAGAGAAAGGCAATAAAGCTGGTGAAGAATTTGAAGAACAAGACTTATGAGAAGTGGCTGAGCGAACTGGGGTTGTTTCATCTGGAGAAGAGGAAGCTGAGGGGAGACCTTCTCACTCTCTACAATAACCTGAAAGAAGGTTGCAGTGAGGGCAGGAGTTGGTCTCTTCTCCCTAGTAACAAGTGATAGGACAAGAGGAAATGGTCTTAAATTGCTCCAGGGGAGGTTTAGCTTGGATATTAGAAAAAATTTAATCACTGAAAGGGCTATCAAACACTGGGAGGTGGTTGAATCCCCATCGCTGGAGGTGTCTAAAAGACACATAGATGTGGTGGTAAGGGACATGGTTTAGATAAAGGTTGGATTCAAGGATCACAAAGGTCTTTCCCAACCAGAACGATCCTCTGATTCTGTACAAAACTTTGTAGCAGTGATCCCTGAAAAAAACACTATCATCCATCCTGTTCCATAATCTCTTGGTTTGGGGCTGAAATTGTGTCCACAAATTACATGGGATTACATAGTGACAAGACAATACCAAGCAATTTGAGTACATTCAGACAAAACATGTTCTGAAGAAAAGTGAATGTAAAAACGTTTTCCTCCAATAGACCAATGAATAAAGCCTTAATCTTCAAACTGGGGGAATTAAGAGTTGCACAAACATTTTCAGGATGAAGTAAGCATAAATAGAGGGGACCTCTTGATGTAGTATTACAATATAAGTTTGATATCATCTTTGGATATATGGACCATGAAGAGAGCTATTTTAATGTTCACATAAAGCCTGCATGAAACTGACACTGGAATACACCATTACTCTTCTGGTATACTCATTCATCTAAATTGGAAGAGGCAAAAATGAAAAGAGGCAAAAAAAATCATTCAAGAGTTAGAGGAAATCTTTACAAAGAGAGGCTTAAAGTATGTAATCTTTCTTTTCAAAAAAAGAAGATTGTGATGTGACTTGATTACACTAAAGATAAAATAAGGGGTACTAAAGAGTTCTCTTGTCTATCAGAGATCAGCATAGTAACAAGTAGCTGGTAAAGGTAGTGCCCTGACTGTGACATTGGTAATTGACCAGTCAATGGAATAAACTAATAGTGGTAGATTTTTTTATTTTCTTTTAATACTTTAGGTTTCTTTGTATTTTATTTTATTTTTTTTCCCAATCCCTGGCACTTTCTGTGTCAGAATGCTGCTCTGTCATGTGTTATGGGGCTCCTCTTACTGGTCTATATGACATGCAAAAGGTCTAAAGAGACTAATTCGTAATTTCTTTTGGCATTTGTTTTAGGGCAGAGAGGACTACTTGTATAATGTTCTTTGGATGGTTGTTTTTTCCCTTGCAGTCATCTTTCTTAAGAGTGGATGGAACCTGAACACAAGTCTTTCAAAAAAGTCTGCTAGAGTGGTACTTGTCAAGATTTGTTTGAATACTGCTATGGGTGCATCAAATTGAAGCTCTTCTGAAAATCCTATGTTGTTGTGAAAAAAAAATCTAGGAATTCTGAAAGAACTAAGGAAACAAAATTAAGAAGAGACATTTTAATGAGCATTCCAAGCATCCTTTCAAAAAAAAAAAATCTTTTTCCACTTTATGACAAGGTGCCCTACCTGGACATAGTAGCTGTATAAAGATAGGTACTGCTACTCAAAGTCTAGTTTTTAAATATACTGAAAGCTGCTTTTGGGATTCAGGCACCGTACTGTAAAACAGTTTTGAAGCAAAGCTGTCTGCTTAAAGTGAATGAAATCCAAGAAAAGAAAGAAAGTTTGTTCCAAAGTTTTCATAATGAGTGTTCTTAAATTACTTTTCTTTTCCCTCCCCCTCCCTTCCAGAGAAAATGACCGGGTGGTCATAGTTAACGGAACCCCAATGGAAAATGTTCCACATTCTTTTGCAGTTCAACAGCTTAGGAAAAGTGGAAGAGTGGCCACCATTGTAAGTAAATTACAAATGTATTCACTCTGTAGTGGTATGTACCTGTGTAAGCAGTGAAGGGTTTGGGTTTCTTCTGTGAAATGTACAACAAATGCACAAAGCAAACCAAGCCTTTGCCCAATAGGATGAACAAAGTAAATTAAAAAAGCAAAGGCATGATTTGTGTGGGCAAACAGATAGAAATTTCAGTATCAGTGTCACAGAATTCTCCTGCTTAAAAACCAGGAAATAAAACATATGTACTCAATCTTTAATTTTACTGAATGAGTGGGAGCTACAAAAAACAAATTTGTGTGAGGCAAACAATGTCCTGCATACATAGACTGTGCCCAAGAATTTGCTGTCCAGATTGGCTTGCTTTAGTTGAATTGAGACATTGACAGCTTTGTTTGTTTGGGGCTTTTTACTTTTTTTGGAAATCATCTAGAAAAAGAAAAAAAAAATCATTACTCATATTCTTGCAGAGGTGAAAGAATGTGGGTATTGATCTGATTTTTTAAAAAGTTCTCCTACTGGTTTTTATTCTCTGAATTAGTGAATACAACAATAAAACAGTGTGGTTTTTCACCAACCTGGAATATTAATGGTTAATTTCAATTTCCAACTATTAGAGGTGTGTTTTGTTTGTTTCATATTGCACTGAACAGGTAGTGAAAAGACCAAGGAAAGTGCAGGCTGCTGTGCTGAAGAGAAGCCCCTCTCTTGACTATGAAGACAGAGCTTTAGATGTACTGGATGACCACGCAGAATTTGATGGCAAGAGTGCTCGAAGTGGCTATAGCGACAGAAGCTGGCATAGTGGTAATGGAGGGCGCAGCCAAAGTTGGGGGAACAGCCTAGATCAGAGCTATAGAGATGAACAAGATAGAGGGCGAAACCGAAGCAGAGACCGTAATAAGGAACGCAGCTACAGCCGTGACCGGAGCCGTGGCAGAAGTGTTGACAGGAGCTTGGATCGAGACTACAGAAGAGATCGGAGCAGGGGAAGGAGCATCGACAGGGATGGCTATGAACAGAATTACAGAGGAGACTACAGCCCACCCAGTTATAGTCATAGATCTCAACTTGATCCTAGATATGAGAGGGAAGTGAGGAGTCGAAGTCGGGATAGGCTTCATTCCCGAAGTCCTTCACCTGAAATGCACCATCAACATGAGTACATAGGCCCTCAGGATCAGAACGGGCCAATCAGTGTTCTCTTAACAAAAGGCAGACATAATGAAGGTAGGTGTAGTAGGGCAGGAAAGAAACTGACTTCTAATGGAACATGTTAATTTTGACTGGGGTGGGAGAGCAGCTGAATACTCTCTGCTTTTAAAGGGTAAATGTCAAGTTTTCTAACTGATTGCTCAACTTGTTCTTTCATTCCTTCTGGCTGGTTTGCAGTGCATTTTCCTCCGGCCCCTTGAACTTCTAACAACAAACTGTTCACCTGTATCATTTCAGTCTTTTCAAGCCACTGTATCCTTTGATTTTCTATTTTCTCTGCCCTATTCTTCTGTTTCTGGTGGGAAACATGGATCCGATCATGATTAAGATTACACTTGGTGCATGTACAAAAGGCTCAGCTACAATGGACACAGAGTAGACTCTGCCTTTAATACTGCACTTAATTTCTTCCCTGCAGTGTAATTAAATTATAGTTCCAAGGATTGTTTACATCTGGATACTCAAGAATATCGTTAAAGAATATTGAAATAGCAGTAGCTGAAACAGACTTTCTTTGAGTATTCAAGTGTGTAAATGAAAGCCAGAAGCCTGATCTTTCAAGTTCAGTGAAATAAAAACTTTTGCACTACAAAGAATATCTGAGGTTGAGTTGTGCATTCTTTTCTGTTTAGGTTGGGTTTTTTTCATATGTAGTGGTTTCTTTGTAGGGGTTTTGTGTGTTGGTTTGTTTTTGGTTTTGTGTTGTTTTTTTTTTTGTGGGTTTTTTGTTTGTTTGTTTGTTTTTCATTTTTGTGTTGCAATTTGTAAGAATGCTCTGCTCACATAAGCTCTGTGTGCAGGAGCGAACCTCTTTTTTCCACTGACTCTGGCAATGATCCCTTTCTCCCATCCTCCTTCTTCACCTGCATACAATGTTTCCAATCGTAAAGATAATGCAGATAGGTATAGAGATAAAGAAATCTTACATTTCTCTTTAAGTTTTTTATGTAGCTAGTAATTTGGTAATCATTTCTGCCAGGCTTGCCTAAATTCATCTTTTAAAGCAGAGAGTTATTTCTTTCCTGTTGTTCTATGATGTGGTTTATTTTTTTTAAGTCTTGCCATTCTTTTGGAGTAGTAAATATACTGATCCAAGTAACTTGGATTAAAGAGGGGGGGGAAAGTGGGATAGCAAATAAAAAAAATCTTTTCTTGAAACTACTGAAATACTTAGGGGTACAGATAGGATGGGGTCAGCATGCAGCAACTGGTAAAATCCCCAACTCTTCTATTAGTGCTTTTGGACTCTTTTGCTTTGCCATACAAAAAGTAATACAGAGAAAGAATCTAGACCAGGATGTTACAAACACCTCCAGAACAAAGGCATTGTTTTGCTGTGGAATGTGCAGATTAATCATCCATCTGTAATTGGTTTTGGACTGCTGTTTGTTCTTACTGTGGTGACAGCACAGAAAGAGGACAGTTATCTTATGGTTAAGTGGGTCCACTACGCTTGCATTTTCTTTTTTCTTTCCTCTTGATGTCATGAAATGTGCTGTATCTTCAGTTTTGGGTGCCTCGCTACACTGGACATTTAGTTGCAGGAGCATGTGCAGAGAAGGGCAGCAAAGCTGGCGAAGGGTCTGGAAAACACGTCTTAGGAGGAGAGGCCAAGGGAACTAGGGTTTTTGGTCTGGTGAAGAGAAGGCTGACAGGAGGCCTTAGTACTCTCTAGAACTACCTGAAAGGAGGTTGTAGTGAGGTGGGGGTTTATCTCTTCTCTCTAGGATCAGGTGATAGGATGAGAGGAAATGGCCTGAAACTGTGCTACAGGAGGTTTGGATTGGGTGTTGGAGGAATCTATTGATGGAAAGAGTAGTCAGGCATTGGAATAGGTTGCACAGGGACTTGGTGGAGTCGTTCCTGGAGGTGTTCAAAAAGCATGTGGACATAGAACTTCAGGATAAGCTTTAATAGCCATGGTGGTGTTAGGTCCATGGTTGGACTCAATGGTCTTAGAGGTCTTTTCCAACCAAAACAATTCCATGATTCTGTGTATACTGTGTAGCTGTTAAAAAACGCCCACTAGCTCTTCTTCTAAGACACAATGGAATATTTCTTTGATTGCAGAATATGGTCTCCGGCTTGGAAGTCAGATCTTCATAAAAGAAATGACCCGTACTGGCCTAGCAACCAAAGATGGCAACCTTCATGAAGGAGATATCATTCTCAAGGTCTGTTCTGGTTATACTGATAGCAGTCTAACAGGCTTTTGTTAGAGTGGTTACTCTGGAGTAAGTTGTGTTATAGTAATGTTCGCTATTAAACTTGAGCACAATATGGACTTGTTTGTTCACTTATAGTACTATTGTTGCCTTTTTATGTCTAGATCAATGGTACAGTGACAGAAAACATGTCTTTAGCTGATGCCCGAAAATTGATTGAGAAGTCACGGGGGAAGCTTCAGTTGGTTGTCCTCAGGGACAGAAAGCAGACACTGCTCAACATTCCTTCATTGAACGACAGTGACTCAGAAATGGATGGTGAGGTTTAATTTGAATAAATGGTTCTGGATGCTGTGCAGGGAAAGAGTGGAGCTTATAGTGTTTTGCTTTGGTAGAGTAGTACTAGGTTCTTCAGAAAAAAAAACCCAAAACATCAATAACAGAAAAACCCTGCCCCTCCCTCCCCCACCATATAATAAAATAAACTAATACAAATTAACCTAAGTGAAAGCCAATTCAGCATCAAGCCCACTTCCAATATTTGAAAGAAGAATTGTGTTGTAATTCATGTAATTACATTTTGGGGAGCAGCAGAGACAGAAGCAGAAGCAATTGTCTGGCAAAATCAATTGTAATTCTCAGAACAAGCAAGTCAGTTGCTTTAATAAAAGACTTCAGTTTTAAAAACAAGTAGGTTGGACTGGTCTCTCTTTCTGAGTGCATTAACATACACGACAGCATTCAAAAGGAGGGAAGGCGTGTCAGCACATTAAGTCTGCATGGACACCTGCCCTGAGAGGTTGTGGAGTCTCCTTCTCTGGAGACTTCCAAAACCTGCCTGAATATGTTCCAGCATAATCTAATGTAGGTGTACCTGCATTATCAACGGGGTTGGATTAGATTATCTCCAGTGGTCCCTTCCAACCCCTACCATTCTGTGATTCTGTAATTGATTACTATTTCCAGTATCTAATCTGTACAAATGATGCCTCACAGTGTATGAGCTCTCTCAACAACAACCTTCCTTTGGGAAGGGCTCAGGATGTTTAGGGGAGCAGGATGGTGCATTTAGTACAAGTTACTTGTGTCCCTGATGCCAGAATAAAGGGAGTAGCTTTTTGCAGGTTATACTGTGAACGCTGAGATACAGTTGAAGTCTGAGAGCTACTCTGTTTTCTTTGTAACTGAAACAGCAGTGATGCAAGGAATGTTAATGTGAAAACAGTCTTCTGTGGGAACCTCTGTGAGACCTCAAAGGCTGGTAACACTAATTAATGAGTCTATGATATGCTCAAACTAGTTCTGTGATGTATGTGGCCTAAAGGTTATGTGAAACCTTTCTGTATCTCAGGGGAGTAAGGAGGTAGAAGCACTAAAAGGCAGACAACACTTTTTGAACCCTTGCCAAATCCATCTTGGAATGGAAGCAGGATTAATAGTTCAGCATATCTTATATGTGAAAGCTTTGTAAATAAACATGGTGATTAGATGCACAGATAATTTAAACAAATTCTGCATTTCTTGTTTTCTTTTCAGACATCTCTGAAATAGAGTCAAACAGATCTTTGTCCCCTCAAGATGACAGATTACATCATTCTGATTTAGATTCACATTCATCCAATGAAAAGCTGAAAGAGAAATCAAAGTAAGGCCTGTTTTTTTTCCAGTCTCTTTGTAGTGCTTGTCAAAGAAATTCTTAAAATACATGGCATTCTTATCTGATTTCACCACACTTCTGTTTTTTTTTTCTTTTAGTGTAAAAGATGATCCATCTAGTAAGATGTCCAGGATAGGAGCAATGCCTACACCATTCAAATCGATTGGTGACATTGCTGTTCCTGCTGTTACAGTTGTAGATACAAACAAAGAACTGAAGTACCAAGATGACACAGCAGGTCAGAGTGTGAATTTTTTGGTTGCCCCCTGTTTGTTTTTTTCTTTCTTTCCTTTCCTCCTGGCTGTGGAACATCTTACTCCCCTAGTCATGTTGTCGTGTCTAGTATACTCTTTGTGTCAGCCCCATCCTGACATACAGGGAAGAAGTCTATCTTTGCTTTGTTTTGCAAAGACAGAAGAAACACCTGAGATTATTTGAAAGTAGCTCCTTATTGGAATTACCACCTAAACAATAGTACTCTCCTAGACGCTATGTCCCTATGTAACCAAATGAAGCTATTCCTGAAGTCTAATCTGGCTTGCCTGAAAGAACTGTATGTTCCTACCTTGATCTTATTATTCTTTTTCAATGATTTAAAAAAAAAAAAAAGGCGGGGGGAATAAATTGGTTGCAGTCAAAGGGATGATTGGTATTTAAATCTGTCATTAATCCTTGCTATAGAGGAGTTGGATTACTCTCTGATAGCTAAAAATTGCTGCCATTTATAACTTTTTTAATAGCTTAGTAACTTCTATTGGCCTTTTTACATGCAGTGTCTCAACCAAAAGCAGTTACAAGAACGATTCTTAAACCCAGCCCTGAAGATGAAGCAATATATGGGTAAGGCAGCACTTGCCGAATTCCTTTGCACTTGGTATTCTTCCAGGGACCTGCACCGGGTTCTTTTTTTGCATTGGTTTCAGGGGCTTTTGCCCATTTGTCATGATATCCCTTTATAGCTTAATGCCAAAGGGAGATGACATAGCTTCCTACAGACCATACTTGAGTTAAAACTTGTGTTTAGAAGTATCTGCCTGGAAGGCATGAAATTACCTTGTACCTGGAAGGTATAGAACTCCCTGTGCTTTTGGGCTTTCATTGGAACGCACTCAGTGGTATATTGTCAAATATTTATTCTGTCCTATTTGGCACTTTGCAATAGTGTTTGGAGTACTACGTCCATATTGGAGCTGCTCAGGACAAGAGAGACATTGACACATGGGAACAAGTCTAGGGAGTCAGTTATTGCAGTATATGACTTGAGAACAAACTGATAAAGCTATATTTGTTAAGCCTGGAGAAAAGAGGTGTTATCTGAGGTGACCTAATGGATAGTGTGATATACAGAAAACAGAGAACAGAGCCATACTCCTCTCAGAGGGGTAGAGTAGTAGGTTAAAGAGCAAGGGACACAAACTGGCACATGAGAAATTCTGACTTGATATAAAGAAACCCTGTATTATGAAGATTGTTGACTGGAAAAGTTTTCTCTTCTTCATGGTGATAACTCAGTCACTAGAGATACTTCAAAACATAAGTGGTCATGGCCCTGAGCAACTGACTTTGAGCAGAGTGCTGCTGTAATCTTTGGAGTTCTATGGAAATGTGGGGTTTTGCCTCTTCCATTATTTTATATGTACACAAAAGACATCCCTCCCCCAAAATGTCCCCCACAAAGAAAAGGTCCTCTATTTAGTTCAAAAACAAGCTTGATGCAAGACAAGGCCAAATACGTGCCTTTCTGTATGATTATGTTAGAAGGTAGGAGAGCTCTGCAGAGAGACCTTGACAGGCTGGATAGATGGGCAGAGTCCAGCAGCATGAGATTTAACACATCTAAAGTGCCAGGTTCTATACACTGGCCACAACAACTCCATGCAGTGCTACAGGCTGGTGTCAGAGTGGCTGGAGAGCAGCCAGGCAGAAAGGGACCTGGGGGTACTGGTTGATAGTAGGAGGAGCATGAGCCAGCAGTGTGTCCAAGCAGCCAAGAAGGCCAATGGCATCCTGGCCTGTATCAGGAAGAGTGTGTCCAGCAGGAGCAGGGAGGTCATTCTGCCCCTGTACTCAGCACTGGTTAGGCCACACCTTGATTCCTGTGTCCAGTTCTGGGCCCCTCAGTTTAGGAAAGATGTTGAGTTGCTGGAACGTGTCCAGAGAAGGGCAACAAAGCTGGGGAGGGGTTTGGAGCACAAGCCCTATGAGGAGAGGCTGAGGGAGCTGGGGTTGCTTACCTTGGAGAAGAGGAGGCTCAGGGCAGACCTTCTTGCTCTCTACAACTACCTGAAGGGAGGTTGTAGCCAGTTGGGGGTAGGTCTCTTCTCCCAGGCAACCAGCACCAGAACAAGAGGACACAGTCTTAAGCTGCACCAGGTCTTAAGATGGCCATTGGAATGTGCTGCCCAGGGAGGTGGTAGAGTCACCATGACTGGAGGTGTTTAGGAAGAGACTGGATGAGGCACTTGGTGCCATGGTTTAGTTGATTAGATAGTGTTGGGTCATAGGGTTGGACTTGATGATCTCAAAGGTCTCTTCCAACCTGGTTAATTCTATTTTATCTGGGAATTCAGTACAGGAATTTTTGTCTTCCTCAAGGGAAGCCTGTGCAGCCCATATTGCAGTTCTGGTCTGTGCTTAGAAATTTAAAAAAATGTTGCTTCCGAAGCTTATTTTTGTGGTTGGTGGGTGGGTTTTGTTATTTTTATAAGTGGTCAAATGGAAACTGGTGCTGTTGATTCTTCAACAACGAAGATACTAAAAGCTGCAGTCAGCTTATGTGTTTTGAGAGTTTTCAGATACAGAAGTTGAAGGGAGAAAAGCACTGAGGTTGTAAGGAGAAGCCTAAAGATCAGGTTTGGAAGATTTTCTGTAGCATGGAGTGTTTTCTCTAATGGAGTCAGAGATCTTTTCCTGGTTGGATTCTGAAAATGTGGTCATTGATGTGCAAATTAATCAAGTGATTATTTTGGTGAAGAGGAATTTATAATGCAGGCTTAGGGTATTACTGAGAGGCTGTAACAGATAAGTACTGTCCTCTGTGTTGGAAGGTCACTCAGGCATACAGCTTTTCTGGCAGCAAAAGCTGAACCGAGCCCAATAGCCTCTCCCACTGAGAGATGAAAGGACTGATTGTTAGCATACCAAGAGAACACGCTTGAATATATTTCTCATTAAAAAATAAATAACTACAAAACCCTAAACAAAAACAAACACTTGGAAAACTTTTAACAATCCTGTTAAACTTCAGAGAAAATAGATCTGAATTTACCTTAGAGGACAGTTCTCATGTACATGGAGTCAAAAACAATCAGTATGATTACTTACAGCTCAAGCCTTTTTTTAACCAAAAGACCCAGGCACTCGGCTGAGACACAATCCAATAGGCAGGACACTATTTTGGTACTTGAAGAATAGGGAACTGTTTTCCTGCTCCGACAAATCTGTGTGCGCCACTGTTGCTCTTGCCAGTTTTCAGTCATTCCAAAAAGTGCAAATTGCCTGCTTCCTTCCCTCACTGAGGAGTTACCTGGGTAAAGGTAGCATATAACAGTGAAAGAGAGAGACTTAGAAGATTATTAATATGACCTTGTTGAAAGAGTTGCTTTGTTTCCCCCTCTCTGAATACCTGCCACTTGGCTAACTTCTGCGCTTGCTTCCTTTTTATGCCTATGAATTTTGTAGTCCTAATACAAAAATGGTGAGATTCAAGAAAGGAGACAGTGTGGGCCTGCGATTGGCTGGCGGAAATGATGTAGGGATATTCATTGCTGGAATCCAAGAAGGCACTTCAGCTGATCAAGAAGGACTGCAGGAAGGCGATCAGATTCTTAAGGTACTCCTCTGTCCCTGAAATGCAAATCACTTGTATTTTTCGGTTTACTGCACGGTGGAAATACGAAAGGAATCACGATCTTACAAAGTCAAGATACTGCTTTGGAAGTGTGGAAGGATCTTGCTGAAATGAGTTTTTGAAGAACTGTTTATTTAAGATTCTGTGGAGGGAGTAGGCAGCAGAAATACTAATCAAGAAAAATACCTGAGGATAGGAGAATACAATTTCTGTACAATATTTCTTCCTAGTCTTGGAGGGGAAAAGACTGAGGCCAGGATATCTTTCTTCTTTCATCTGTGTCCAGTTTCCTTGGGTAACAGTCATTTATTTTTCCTGTTTCTGAATTATATCATCTATGCCAATTTGTCCTCTTAGAATCCCCTTTTTCTGAAATGTCTAATAAGAGGATACTGTACTCTTCTAACTGTTTTCTCATGTGGTAGCCTTGATTTTCAAGGCCTTTGGAGCTTGTTAGAGTAGAAGCAACAATCTAGCTGTGCACATCCAGGACCTTGTTATTTCAAAAAGATTAATGATAATGGCTGGAAAAAAGTATTCTTTATGATGACTGACACCTATATTGACAGAAAAATCTCAAAAGTATAATACGAAATATTTAAGATTTTATAGTTTATGTAAAGCAAAAATCTTCGCTTGTGCATTTTATTGTTGTTTTTTCAAGTGCTGATTTCTTAGTTGTTTTTTTTAATGTGTGTTTACTGGGGGGTTGGGGTTGTTTTGTTTGGGTGTTTTTTATATAGGTAAACACTCAAGACTTCAGAGGCATTGTTCGGGAAGATGCTGTTTTGTATCTCTTAGAAATTCCTAAAGGTGAAACAGTGACAATTTTGGCTCAAAGCAAATACGAAGGTAGGTGCTTTGAAGAAAACATGAGTAATTCCACAAATCTTTTAAGATCTGTTTTGTCAGTAGAACCACACAATCTCTCTTGTTCTTATTCTTGATAACATTTTAGTTGCCTTCTTTTTCAGTTGTTTAGAGGATAGCTGTATTCCATGTCACAAGGGTCATACAGCTGTGCATGTGTTATGTATTCTCTTTCATTATTATCAAATAGTATTTCTTCTTAATCCTGAAGAGTGGCAATGTACTGCTTGTTCCTTCTGCTTTTCTGTCTGCAGCAGCTGGCTCAAAAATTGCCATAAGCATGCCTTTTCTGTTGTGCCTTGGCAGTCATGAGGGTTCAGTCAGACAACAGCAAATAGACCGTTTTATTGATTAACAGCTAAGAAGAAGCCAAAGCCTCTTGCTTTCCTGTTGGAGACACAGCCTGCTGTATTACTGAATTACTGTATCTGCCTTATGCTTTGGGAAGCTGCAGGTACCTCCTTCCCTCAGAGTTGTGCAGGCTGTGTGTGCACAAGTATACACGTCTTGGTAATGTGTGTGTAGGGCGGTGGATATGCAGACCGCAGCTTTTGCATCTTTTTGAGTGGCGGGGAAGAATTTCAGAACTTTTAGCTAGAATAGCAGCTTAATCTTTCATTCAAATGTAAAAGTAAACAAACTAAAAAGACGTTCCTGCTTTAGTCTACAGAGATATTATGGCCTGTGGAAGAGGAGATTCATTCTTCATTAGAAGCCACTTTGAGTGCGAAAAAGAGTCACCACAGAGCTTAGCATTCACCAGAGGGGAGATCTTCAGAGTAGTCGATACACTGTATGATGGCAAACTGGGAAACTGGCTGGCGGTGAGAATTGGAAATGAACTGGAAAAGGGCCTCATTCCAAATAAAAGCAGGTAAGGTGGAATCCTGTCTTCCTACCCATTATTAGAAGTAAGAATGTATTTGTCTTCTAAATGATTATTGTTTCCTTTGCTATGCTTTCCTTTCCTGTTTTATATCCTTAAAAGTGTGAATTAATTGTTTTGTCTTTACTTCCACAATTGTGCCTGTAAAACTGTAGATTGCAGAACCATTGTGTGAGGAAAGGATGGCATTACCTATGTAATAGATCAGATACTTGCAACGTCAGATATTTGCATCAAAGACCTAGAGCTCCTATCTCAGCAATCAGCTAAGCTTTGACCACTAGCTGCTTCAGTTCCTCTTCTAGAAAATGGGTGGAGTGCTGTGGCTTTGCTTTTTATCAAAGTTTCCTGTTCCCTCCCCTACCCTGTCCCCAACCCAATCAGACCAACCAAACAAAACCCCAAATAATCAAGCAAACAAAAAACATGTGAGGAAGCTCATGACTGTGTGCAAGGACACACTGATGATTAATCTTTTAGAAGAACTTCAGTGCTTGAAATACTTTAATGTATTCTTAATATAAATGTTTCAAGAATTTATTACAAGGCTAATAATATTTATTCATGGCTGTAGTCCTTATTTTTCTGTGAGGTATGGCGTGAAACATAACAGTACTTTTTACTTAAATGCGCTTTCCTTGTCCAAGTGCATGTGAGGTAATAAGTATTCTAATGTGTGCAGTGTGTACAAGTGTTAAAATTGATTGGCAAAAGCATCAGGATGTTTTTAGACTGTAGCTTTTAAGTTCTTGAGCATAGTTGCAGTTTTAAGATGGGGGGGAAAGACTCAAAAGTACACCTACTTATTATGTGACTCTGCTGCCTACTTGCTGGTTAGTACATTCTGTCATCTCTGTTAATTGATATGACCAGACCAGTGTAGGGACTAAAATTAAGAGGCCTAATGGAGAAAAGAATAGTACCAGCAATTTCTTAGTCCTTCAATTCTGAGTTGCAGTCCCTCACCACCTCTTTCCAGTTACATTCTTTTATTTATGCTTTTGTGAGTTATTGGTTTAAGACCTGAGGACTCATTCCTGCCCAGAAGTCTTGTTTCAGTGGTGAGTCAGAGCATCATTCTGACACTGTTTGCTCCAGGACAAAAGAACATGGATTTCCCTATTCTTTCTTCCACTTGTGACTGTCTCTCTGGTAAATGAGCTGTTGAAAATTCAAAATCCTTTGTTATTCAGTGAAAACACCTTTGCCCTCTTTGACTATTTCTGTACAAATCAACTCTGTGCTTTCTCTTGTCAGAGCTGAGCAGATGGCCAGTGTTCAAAATGCCCAAAAAGATGGCTCAAGCGACAGGGCAGACTTCTGGAGAACACGTGGCCAGCGATCTGGAGTGAAGAAGAACCTGAGGAAAAGTCGTGAAGATCTGTCAGCAATTTTATCTGTGGGCACAAAGTTCCCAGCTTATGAGCGAGTTCAGCTGCGCGAGGGTGAGTCTGTTGTTAGACAGCTGCCCATGTATTTCTGGCCATTTCAGCATCCAAATATTTAGTCAGCTAAGGAAGTGTTTCAAACAGCTTTGCTAAAATTTAACATTGAAGCTATAGGAAGGGATGACATTTTGCTTAGAATGCAAATTTCTGCATGCTGTTAACTCAGAAAAAAGTGTTTTGTTTCTAAACTGCTGCTGTTCTCCTTTGCCACCAAGTTACATGTGCCAGTTTCAAGGTTTAAAATGAAAAAAGGAAGGAAAACGTGAGGTTTTATTATTTCCTTAGCTTCTCCTTGGCTAGCTCTGAAAGTACAATCTCTGTCTGAGATCCATCACGATCTCCAGCTTGCTTGTAAATGCCCATTTAACATTACGTTAGGAGCAAATAAACCACAAGTATTTTTTCAATACGTGGTCAGGGTTTTCAATACCTGTGGTCAGGACCGATGTGGTCCATGTCCATGACTCTAACTGTATTACTAGTGATGTTGAGCAAGTCAGGGTAATTTTCTGGGTATTCACCTATAATCTTTTTTGTGGAACAAAACAAATTGTAGCAAGTATTTTAAATGAGCTCCCAGATTTCAGGATGAAGGCTGAGCAATAGAATGGTATTCCCCCATTAACTTTAGGACTTATATTTGCACTTTTTCTGGCATAAGCATAACAGAATCTTGCATTTCTTGCCTTTTTCAAACTTCCCCATTGCTGGTTTAGCATGTGTATCTTTATTTACACAAAATCTACAGACTAAAGGGTTGTGTTATTTTGCTGCATGGAAAGATTGCGAAGATCTGAATATTTTCAGAATGTATAATACTGAAAGCATTCTACATTCAGAATGAAGAATCCAATCTTTTGCTTTCTCAGCTGATAAAAATAGTGCTGTGTTTGAGTTACACTGTTGCACCAACCTTTGAGAAAAAAATTGAACTATATCTTCAACTTGCTCATAACCCTTGTATAGTAATTGAGGATCTTGCCTGTGTCACTTACATATCAAACCAGTCTTACCAGACTTACCTTTTTCTTCAAATTGTTTTCTTTCAGCTGGTTTTAAGAGACCTGTGGTGATATTTGGCCCTATTGCAGACGTTGCTATGGAGAAGTTGTCAAATGATTTGCCTCACCTGTATCAGACAGCAAGTAAGTTGTCTTCCTAGCTTACTTATCATCCATAACTAAGAGAATGGATAATTGAATAATCACAGCTGCCCAGCCACTCTAAATAAGCTACATTTTTGTCTTTGCAGAGACAGAACCCAGAGACGCAGGTTCAGAGAAGTCAACTGGAGTAGTGCGCTTGAACACTGTGAGGCAAATCATTGAGCAGGTAAAACATTTCTCTGAAAATTTCTTATGCTCAAAGTCATGCTGTTAGATTTGTTTGATTCTAAAACTTACAGAGTCCTCAAATCTTCATCTATTTCTGCACTAGGCAGACCTGGCTTAATGATAGGGCTGTTCTGAAACTGTTCAAAAGCAATTTTTATTGTTTTGATAGCTGTCCTTCAAGTGGGAGGAGGAACCTGACATTAGAATTGGAAGTTCTCCTTAGTCCATTCTAAATCTGAACAGAGGGGCATTCTGAATTTGTCATGGAGGCTGTGCTGTCATGCAGTGATCTGCTTGCTCTTACTGTCATCGGAAGCATGACATTTTAGATTGCGTCAGATAGATAGCTGTTGTTGAACGAACAAGAATTGACTGTGATCGCTAAGTTGCATCTACTAAGTTTACAATAACTCGTTATATAATAGTGTTGAGAGAACATGTAAATGTAAGTGGTAATCAAAAAGAACTAAAAACTCAGGCAAAAAATTACAATCAGTCAATTATTGGCCTGAGCCAAATAGAATGAGTGCCAAAGGGGTCAGAATGTCACACAAAAATGTGTTCAAAGCTCAGACGCCACTGAAGCACACCTTTGAAATCCCATTCACCTTTGCACTAGCAGTGGCTAAGAAGAAATACATTTAATGAAAAAAAAAAGTGAGATTTGCCTCAGCTAGTAAGTATAGGTAAAAGCTCACACAGCACCCAAAATAGTTGTGGTAGGGGCAGGTAGAGAGAAAAGCTGGTTAGCTCTCTCACCCTATTTAACAATTTTTTAAAAAGCTGGAATAACTGCATTTAACGTAACATGAGAGTGTGGTGGGTTGAAAATTCCACCCCCAACATTAAATTTCCCAGATCAGCTCATTTGGGAGCAAATGAAGCTGTATTTACAAGCAAAACTACAATCTACAATGGCATGCAATGAATATGTACAAATATATAACATTTACAATATTTACAGGTATTTACAATTGATAAACAGCACAAGAATACACCTGGCCAAAGACCAGGGGAGCTGCAACAGCTTCTCCACCCCCTGCCCCCTCCTTACCCCCCTGTACACAAAGGGGGCAAGAGGAAAAAGAGAGAAGTTGTTGTTAATACCAGTCACAACAAAGCAGTGCAGCCAAGGTCAAGCAGAAGCAATTTAGTCTCTCCCAGAGCAAAGAAGCAAAAAGAGAGAGAAATTGGTTTTCCACAACTGGTTGAGGCCCCGTCCCTTGAGGTGTTTAAGACCAGGCTGGATGAGGCTCTGGCCAGCCTGATCTAGTGTAGAATGTCCCTGCCCATGGCAGGGGGATTGGAACTAGATGATCCTTGTGGTCCCTTCCAACCCTAACTGAAACTATGAAACTAAACTATGAATCAGCTGCCCGTGGAGGTGGTGGAGTCACCTTCATTGGAGGTGTTCAGGAAGAGGCTTGATGGGGTGCTTGGTGCCACGGTTTAGTTGTTTAGGTGGGTTGGATTGGTTGATGGGTTGGACGCGATGATCTTGAAGGTCTCTTTCAACCTGGTGGTGTATTGTATTGTATTGGTTTAAGTCTGTTGTCTCTCCAATGGAGTTATTTAGACATTATTTTCCTTTTTACACCCAGTAGTGTGTTTTTTACCACTTTCTGTTCAAGATCTGTGGAAAATTTTAAAGGCATAGCCTAAAACTACCACAGAGAGTTAGTTAGCAGAAGGGCATGGACACTCAAGCAAAAGCCTCTTGTGGCTTCTGAATGTGATATAACTGGGGTCGGGGGGTGGGGGAGTGGAATCCATCAAGCTGTGCCTTATTTGGAGAAAAATACCCTGGTTTTTCCTAGGCTACCATGGTCCAACCACTTCCTCTTGTTCTTCACAAGCAGCAGACTGACTGGGCTTTTTATTAACAGGATAAACATGCTCTACTGGATGTGACTCCTAAGGCAGTGGACCTGCTAAATTATACCCAGTGGTTTCCAATTGTGGTCTTCTTTAACCCAGACAGTAAACAGGGTGTGAAAACAATGAGACAAAGGCTATGTTCCACATCTAACAAGAGCTCCAGAAAACTCTATGAGCAAGCAAACAAGCTGAAGAAAACTTGTTCCCACCTTTTTACAGGTAAGGAAGAATGTGTCTAACCTGCTTACCAAGAGAGTAGTGGATGTGAAGGTATGGCAATGAGCAATCCCTTCCTTGACTTTTATTTTTTCCCAAAGTTGTGAATTGGCCTACCATCATTAAAAGATAAGTGATTTAATAAGCTTGATGAATAGACAAAATAAAAGTGCCATGCCTCTGTCAGTGACCTAAATGAAATGGCTGTTAAACATTCTTGCATAACAAAAATAAACCTTTAAACATCAAAGACTGGGTAAAGCATCACTTTGTATTTGTTGTGTATATAATATGCACTTTATCCTTCACTTTTTATAGCCACCATCAATTTGAATTCAGCCAATGACAGCTGGTATGGCAGCCTGAAAGATACAATTCAGCAGCAGCAAGGAGAAGCAGTGTGGGTATCAGAGGGAAAGGTAGGTAGGCATTCCATACTGTACTATGCTATACGGATGTCTCAAGATATCTCTTGCCAATAAAAATTGTAAATTGTGCTTGCCAGTGCTGGACAGATTAGACAAATAGTCAGTTGGTGCCTTTGGTGTCTTCCTGGTAACAAAATATTGCTTACTATTGTTGTTCCCATTATACTTTGATTTCATCACTAGTGCTGTGGTTATGGAATAATGGAGAGGAGGGATGAACTCTTACAAGGGCTTCACTTTATGGTTCTTTATTTAGAGATCTTTTCAGTTCTCCAAAATAATTTTTAAGGAGTTGCTTGTCGTGACATTGAGACCTAACTAGATCTTAATTCATATATATTTAAATATTTGTTCTTGAATTTTTACTGACTTTTCTCTAGATGGATGGCATGGAAGATGATGCAGATGATCGTATGTCTTACCTTACTGCAATGGGTGCTGACTATTTGAGTTGTGACAGTCGGCTGATCAGTGACCTAGAGGACACAGATGGAGAAGGAGGTGCATACACTGACAATGAACTTGATGAGCCCTTGGATGAACCAAGGATTTCATCTGTTAGCCGGTCTTCTGAACCTGTGCATCATGAGGAGGTGAGGTGATTGGGTTTTCAACAGGACTATACTTTGGCCTTTCTGAAAGCTCTATCTCACCTCTGATAGTGTTTCGGAATTACATTGTATAGAGCAACAATAGTAATAGTAGCTCTGCTTTTCTGCCTAGCACTATGGGTTTCCTGATGATGTCTCATCACCTTGAGCATTGCAATGACTCCTGGGTACTGTTCCCAGAATAGGAAAGTTGAGAGAGAGGAAAACAAATACTGAATTACTGCAGTGATTTTTTTTTTTAATCTCTTCTTTTATTTCAGGGTTTAAAAAAATTTAGTCCAGAACCAAGGACTCAGTTGAAAAAAGCTGGTAGCAGAGAGATCCTTAGAGAACCAAGTCCACCTCCAGCGTTCAAGCCTGAACCACCTAAGGTAAACTTGTAGAAACAAGTCTAAATACATAGTTCTTCTTTTTTGGAAAACTCTCCAGGGTAGCACATTGGATGTGGCAATAGGAGTGATGAGAGACCAAAAAACATTGTCAGCGTGGAGATGGAATGTGTTGCATGATCAGGCAGAGGAAAACTTAAAAGGGTAACAATTCAAATTCCCTACCTGAAGGGAGGTTGTAGCCAGGAGGGGATTGGTCTCTTCTCCCAGGCAACCAGCACCAGAACAAGAGTACACAGTCTCAAGCTGCGCCAGGGGAAGTTTAGGCTTGAGGTGAAGAGAAAGTCCTTCACTGAAAGAGTTGTTAGCCATTGGAATGGGCTGCCCAGGGAGGTGGTGGAGTCACCATCCCTGCAGGTGTTCAAGAGGGGATTAGACGTGGCACTTGGTGCCATGGTCTAGTAGTCATGAGGTCTTGGGTGACAGGTTGGACTCGATGATCTTTGAGGTCTTTTCCAACCTTGTTGATTCTATGATTCTAAGAAATATGTGTCATCTTTGCGTGGAAAAAGAAGATAGACTTCTTTTTGTGTCTGCTAACTTTGGAAAGTCCCCCTTTCGTTTCAGCAAGAATAAATGTAGGCTAATCATCACGAAAAGTATGTCTGATGGGAATTACTGTAAGGTGTAAAAAGAATCCACCACCTCCAGAATCAGTTTTCATCACGTGAAACTAACTGTTTACTCAAACCTGACTCAGGAATAATTGCAGGGGGTGGGAAATGACTGTGTTTGGACACCAAACTCCTAGCAATTCTTGATTTTCCCTAACCCCAGAGTGCTTGCTTTGTGACGATAGATGCCCTCACATACTGCATGTATTCAAAATATATTCAGGTTTGACTTGACAATGGAGTTTCGGCAGAGTATGGCATCTGTGAAAAAATGAAGATGGAATAGAAAAGAGTCTTGTGTCCTCTGCACTTCCAAACTCCTGGTAGTGATATTGCAGATTAGGTAGTCCTGACAAATTGTTTGAGAGGTCATTTTCCTCTGTGCTGTCTCCTAACACATATCGTAGTTCTGGTAATCCTTAACAGATGGGACAAATAGCTCTTTAGCATGCTAGTCTTCTTTAGCCTGGTGTGTGGTGTATAAGCAAATGGCCAAAATGTGCAGCAGTTCAGATACCCTGTTAAGTGTTACTTCAAATGAAGATTGACATTGTTAGATCTCAGAGTAAAGCCTTCATTTGATTTTTATTTTTTATAGGTAAGTTGCTGATGCAAACATATCTGCATGTTTTATACTTTCAGGGAAAGTTACAAAATAAAGAGGATCTCTATGATTTCCCCAAGAACTATGACTCCAGATCAAGTAACATTGCTGTCACCAGTGAGATTTCAACTGTATCAGCTAAACCAGCACCACCACCAGTTTCTGTGAAACCTGCATTTGGGCGTCCCATCCTGAGAAACTCTCAGCCACCAGTCCCACCTGCAGAGGAGGAGGAGGAGGCCAAGCTGGATGAGGAAGGAAGTGAACAAGAAAGTACTCCAAAATCTGTGCTGAGGAAAGTAAAAATATTTGAGGAGATGGATCATAAGGCAAGGATGCAAAGAATGCAAGAGCTGCAAGAGGCCCAGAATGCCAGGGTATGAAGAGAAGCATTCTTCCCATGTTATGCTCGCTACTATATAGAACAGCCTGCATCCTGAAAATGAGAAGCATGCCTTTGCATGGTGTTGCTTCTGGTGAGATAAGTTTGGCAAGCCACACATGCCATTGTGTGGATTTAGATGTAATAAGAGGACATGTTTTATGGTTTTCCTACTGTAACTAAAGAAAGCTGACTTCTCAAAATCCTGTTGCTTTTTTGTTCATCCATTGTTTTCATGTGCACTTTGAATTACTACTACTCTAGCAAAAGATTGTATAATTGTAGGAATGTAACATCAGTTATCACTTTGTGCTTTAATTGTTTCAGATGTAGCTGTGACCTTCTAGATCTATTGTCTGTCATCCCTGGGGAACAGACTAACACAATAGTTATTTTCTCCTGCTTTCTTTTAAAGCTTGAAATAGCCCAGAAGCATCCAGATATTTATGCTGTCCCTGTGAAAACACAGAAGTCAGAACAGAGCTGGCCCCAGCCTATGAGGTAAGGTATATCCAGTTTAAAGCATTTTGTCATTATTTCACCAACAGGAGAAAAACTGGTCTTGCCAGCTTTTATTCATACAAATATTCCTGCCTTGATACATTGCTTTGTTGTGCCTCAAAGATTACTGTAAAGGTGGGGCAAGATTTCAGAGAACTCTTCTTGGTTTTCAGGATATTTCAGCTCATTTATAATATTTGAGTTACCTAGGAAGAAATAATTTCACTGAGCTATACTGATTTCACTGAGTTTTGTACCATGTAGATTGCAAAAAGCATGGCTTTTGAAACTGACGGAATGCTCTTCTTTAGCAGATTTTATTTCTATGCATCTGCTTAGCGTCACCCTACATGTGTGTAAAAGGCAAATCTGCTCACTTTTAAGGATGAGAGCCTTGAGTAAGGAGAGAAGACTGTCAGTTGAAGAAATGTCATATAAGCAGTCTTCAGGTGTCAGGACAAGAATCTAGGGATGCACAGGAAGCAGAAAGTGTCTGGTGCAAATTGAGGAAAATACCAGATGGGGTAGCAGCAGTGGCTAAGAACTCCTCTGCTCAGAGGATGAAGTGCCGTGAAACTCTCAATGTGCGGGTGTTTGTGGGGATGTTTAACGATCTTATTCCAGGTAGTTTGTGTAGATCCAGTGTGAATACCAGGCTTCAGCTTAATGGAAGTAAGGTACCTCTCCAGACAGTCTTACCATGCCCATGCATGGTTTGCCCCATGTGGCTTTCTAGGTTTTACATGGCCATAAAACCAGTAGTGAATAAAATTATTTTTCAGCTTTTCAGAATGGATGTAAACACATCTCTATTTCTCTGTCTTGCTGTATTAGCTCCAGACCTCCAGAACCCCAGAAAGCTCCTCTTAGACCTTACCTAGAGAACCATGGCAGTTATGGCAGCGATGCAGAGGAGGAGGAGGAGTACCGTCGGCAGCTATCAGACCACTCTAAGAAGGGCTATTATGGACAACCATCCAGATACAGAGACACAGAATTGTAGGCTTGCTAGTATGTGCACATATAATGCTCTTTTGAGGCTTCTTCCTTCACAGCCAAGTGGAGGAGTAGTTAGTCTTGAAAAGCTGTGTTTTTCTTAGGGGTGGTATTAGAGGGTACCCTACTCAACTTAGACATATCTATACGCTGGAACTGGAAGAGTTCATTATTGGGGATATTTTTTGTTAGCAACTAAGAGAAGAAATCACTATTGCCTGAATGCTGTTGCCTGCTTTACAAGGACCAAATCCTAAATGGTTTTGTTAATTCCTGGTATTCTAATATTTTAACATAAACCCCCTTTTTCCCTTTTATTAATGCTGCCTTTTTGGACCATTCTGCTGTGTTGTGCAACTATGATCCCAGAGATACACTTCTTAATGCAACAGGACTAAATTTGAAAGTGTATTTGAAGAACTGTAAGTGCCTTTAACAAGAAGCATCTTAAACTCTTTGTTTTGAGATCTGATACTTGGTACACAGCCATAACACACTAAAAGGGGATTGACTTTTGCCTATCTTTTGGGGTTTTTTATCAGTTTCATGGTAATGATTTCCCTTGCATGTTATTTTTCTAAGCCCATAGATGCATATGCAATATTTCATAAATACTGACTGTACATAATAAAGATATGATTGATTGGGTTGTTGGAAAACACCAGGATGTGCTTAAGCAGATAAAATTATGTAGAAATTCAGTCATGTGTTAAAATTTACAGACTGCAAATAATAAAGGATATATTCTAGACAAGCGCTGTGTATCTTTTTCATTTGAACAGTGTTAGTCTTCTCGAGTCTCTGACTTTCATAGATAAAATTGCAGCAGCATACTGTTCAGGTCAGGGTGTCATCTCCTTCTGTTCAAGTAATGGGGAAACATCACCATGACTGCTGAAGATGCTTCTCAGTGCTCTGAACATAATGTGAAAATTTGTTGTGATGTAAAAGACGACTGATGCAGAACTTTGGACTTCCCACAAGAGACATGCCTTTTATTCATTTCTGCTACCTGATTCCTGTTCTTTATCCTTAATTCTCCAATATAAAATAAAAAGTATTGGAAGGGTCGTAGAAAAATTTATTTTTACTTACGTGATGGAGAAAATGGTTGCCTAATGCTCTCTTAAAACATGACAGGTAGAATTTTCTTCTTTAGTACCACAACTCTTTCAAATGATTAAATACTGCCTATATTAGAATATAGTTTGTAGTTTCCTCACTTCAGTGAGTGTCATGATCATCAGTTGTTGAGAGGGATTTTCTCCACCACAGCCTGAGATCCTTGACTCGTGCATTGCATTGACTGTTCTTATATAGCCGATAATTATTCTGTGGGGCTTTTTTCTCCTTGATATTCAGTATGTGGACACCCTGTCCTTTATCACAGTCAACAAATAGTGTTAAATAGTGCTTAGCATCATCTAAAATAGCCAGTAATATGTACCAAGAGGAACAGAACCTA
Source organism: Colaptes auratus (assembly GCA_015227895.2). Lineage (NCBI taxonomy): Eukaryota > Metazoa > Chordata > Aves > Piciformes > Picidae > Colaptes > Colaptes auratus. The sequence goes on along the minus strand of CM026897.1, from coordinate 51,284,670 downwards.
TTGCATGAAACTGAAGAGTGAGTGAAACAACAGGTTCTGGAGACCCGGTGGTGCATTTCAGACCCATTTTAACCACACACTATCCCTGTTCTGATCTCATGAACCAAATGCCTGTTAGGAGTTCCAGCATTATCTTTGTACTGTTTAGTTTCATCTGAAAGGAAGTTGTTCATATATTCTGAGATGCTTCTTTGACTCCAGCTAAGGACAGAAACCTAGAAGTATGCTACATTGGGTGCACAACCATCTCTTTTGTCCCCCTTACTTGCATTTATCAGTGGTCAAGGAGAATCACCAACATTCTCATTTGGTTAGCTAATGTGGTGGGATGAAATTCCCTGCAACATAAAATTGCCAGACGAGCTCATTTGAAAGTAAATGGAGCTTGAGACTGTGTCCTCTTGTTCTGGTGCTGGCTGCCTGGGAGAAGAGACCAACCCCCAACTGGCTACAACCTCCCTTCAGATAGTTGTAGAGAGCAATAAGGTCACCCCTGAGACTCCTCTTCTCCAGGCTAAGCAACCCCAGCTCCCTCAGCCTCTCCTCATAGGAGTTGTGCTCCAAACCCCTCCCCAGCTTTGTTGCCCTTCTCTGGACACGTTCCAGTAATTCAACATCTTTCCTAAACTGAGGGGCCCAGAACTGGACACAGGAATCAAGGTGTGTCCTTTACCAGTGCAGTGTACAGGGGCAGAATGACCTCCCTGCTCCTGCTGGACACACTGTTGCCGATGCAGGCCAGGATGCCATTGGCCCCCTTGGCTGCCTGGGCACACTGCAGGCTCATGTTCAGCCTCCCATCAACCAGTACCCCCAGGTCCCTTTCTTCCTGGCCGCTCTCCAGCCACTCTGACCTCAGCCTGTAGCACTGCATGGGGGTTGCTGTGGCCAGTGTGCAGAACCCGGCACTTGGATGTGTTCAATCTCATGCTGTTGGATTCTGCCCATCTGTCCAGCCTGTCGAGGTCCCTCTGCAAAGCCTCTCTACCCTCCAGCACATCAACTCCTGCCCCCAGTTTGGTGTCATCCACAAATTTACTGATGATGGACTCGATGCCCTCATCCAGATCATCAATAAAGATGTTGAAGAGCATGGGGCCCAGCACTGATCCTTGGGGCACACCACTACTGACTGGCTGCCAGCTGGATGTGGCACCATTCACCACCACTCTCTGGGCTCGGCCCTCCAGCCAATTCCTAACCCAGAGCAGTGTGCTCCTGTCCAAGCCATGGGCTGCCAGCTTGGCCAGGAGTTTGCTGTGGGGGACGGTGTCAAAGGCCTTGATGAGGTCCAGATAGACCACATCCACAGGCCTCCCCACATCCACCAGGCGGGTCACCTGATCATAGAAGGAGATCAGGTTGGTCAGGCAGGACCTGCCCTTCCTAAAGCCATGCTGGCTAGGCCTGATCCCTTGGCCATCCTGTAAGTGCTGTGTGATCGCACTCAAGATGACCTGTTCCACAATCTTGCCTGGCACTGAGGTCAGGCTGACAGGCCTATAATTCCCTGGCTCATCCAACCGGCCCTTCTTGTGGATGGGCACCACGTTGGCCAGCTTCCAGTCTTCTGGGACCTCTCCAGTGAGCCAGGACTGCTGAAAAATGATGGAGAGCAGCTTGGCCAGCTCATCTGCCAGCTCTCTCAGCACCCTAGGATGGATCCCATCCAGTCCCATGGACTTGTGGGATCCAAACGACTGAGGAGAGCTCTATGTGCCTCCTCCTGGAACAGAGGAAAACTATGCTGCTCCCTGGCTCCATCTGCCAGCTCTGGAGGCCAGCTATCCAGAAGATGTTTTGTCCTGCTAGTATAAATTGAGGCAAAGAAGGTGTTAAGTACCTCTGCCTTTTCCTCATCCTTTGTTACAACATTCCCCTCTGTGTAAACCAAGGAGTGGAGGTTGTCCTTGCCCTTCTTGCTATTAATGTATTTATAGAAGGACTTTTTGTTGTCCTTCACAGCAGAGGCCAGTCTAAGCTCTAAATGCACTTTTGCCTCCCTAACTTTCTTCCTGCATGTCCTAGCAACATCCCTAAACATTCCATGGGTTGCCTCCCCTTTCTTCCAAAGATGATACACCCTCCTTTTTTCCCTTACTTCCTTTAGAAGTTCATTACCCATCCAGGCTGGCCATCTGCCCTGGTGGCTCATCTTCCAGCACACTGGCACAGCCTGTTCCTGTGGCTTCAAGAGTTCTGCCTTGAAGTAGGTCCAGCTCTCTTGGACCCCTTTGTTTTTAAGGGCTGTATTCCAAGGAACTTTCTGAGTTAGTTCCTTGAGTAACCTGAAGTCTGCCCTCCAGAAGTCCAGAGTGGAGGTCTTCTTCCTGCCCCTCTTAGCTTGACTGAATACTGAAAACTCAATTATCTCATGGTCACTGGCACCTAAACACCCTCCGACCACCACATCACCCACCAGCCCTTCCCTGTTGGTGAAGAGGAGGTCAAGCATAGCCTTACCCCTGGTAGGTTCGCGCAGCACCTGGGATAAGAAGCTGTCCTCCATGCACTCTAAGAACCTCCTAGACTGCCTCCTCTCTGCTGTGTTGAGATCCCAGCAGATATCAGGCAGGTTGAAGTCACCCATGAGAACGAGGTCAGGGGATCTTGAGACAGCCTTAAGCTGCCCATAGAATGCTTCATCGACATCTTCCTCCTGGTTGGGGTGGTCTATAACAGACTCCAACCAGGATGTCTGCCCTGCCGACCTTCCCTCTAATTCTCACCCACAAGTACTCAACCCGATCATCCCTGATCTCCAGCTCAATGGCATCTAGTGCCTTCCTGATGTACAGGGCCACCCCTCCACCCCTTCTTCCTTGCCTGTCTCTCCTGAACAGCCTGTAACCATCAATTGCAGCACTCCAGTCATGTGAGTCATCCCACTATGTCTCTGTGATGGCAACTACATCATAATTTCCCTGCTGCAACAAGGCTTCTAGCTCCTCTTGTTTGTTACCCATGCTTCGTGCATTATTGTACATGCACTGCAGCTGGGCTGCTGGTTTCACCCCTGGCTCTAGCTTATCACCCCCGGACTCCTATTTAGAGGACACAGTCTCAAGCTGCGCCAGGGGAAGTTTAGGCTCAAGGTGAGGAGAAAGTTCGTCACTGAGGGAGTCATTCGCCATTGGAATGGGCTGCCCAGGGAGGTGGTGGAGTCACCATTTCTGCAGGTGTTCAAGAGGTGATTGGATGTGGCACTTGGTGCCATGGTTTAGTCGTGAGATCTGTGATGATGGGTTCGATTTGATGATCTTTGAGATCTATTCCAACCTTGGTCATTCTGTGATTCTGTGACTTGAGCAAGGCCTTTGACACTGCTCCCCACAGCAAACTCCTGGCCAAGCTGTCACCTCGTGGCTTGGACAGCAGCACTCTGTTCTGGGTTAGGAACTGGCTGGAGGGCCGAGCCCAGAGAGTGGTGGTGAATGGTGCCACATCCGGCTGGCAGCCAGTCACTAGTGGTGGCCCCAGGGATCAGTGCTGGGCCCCATGCTCTTCAACATCTTTATTATATCAATATTAATATCTGGACAAGGGCATTGAGTCCATCATCAGTAAATTTGCAGACAACACCAAGCTGGGGGCAGGAGTTGATCTGCTGGAGGGTTGGAGAGCTCTGCAGAGGGACCTTGACAGGCTGGCCAGATGGGCAGAATCCAATGGCATGAGATTTAACACATCTAAGTGCCAGGTCGTACACACTGGCCACAACAACCCCATGCAGTGCTACAGGCTGAGGTCAGAGTGGATGGAGAGCAGCCAGGCAGAAAGGGACCTGGGAGTACTGGTTGATGGTAGGCCCAACATGAGCCTGCAGTGTGCCCAGGCAGCCAAGAAGGCCAATGGCATCCTGGCCTGCATCAAGGAACAGTGTGGCCAGCAGGAGCAGGGAGGTCATTCTGCCCCTGTACACTGCACTGGTAAGGACACACCTTGATTCCTGTGTCTAGTTCTGGGCCCCTCAGTTTAGGAAAGATGTTGAATTACTGGAGCGTGTCCAGAGAAGGGCAACAAAGCTGGGGAGGAGTTTGGAGCACAAGCCCTATGAGGAGAGGCTGGGGGAGCTGGGGTTGCTTAGCCTGGAGAAGAGGAGGCTCAGGGCAGACCTTATTGCTCTCTACAACTACCTGAAGGGAGGTTGTAGCCAGCTGGGGGTTGGTCTCTTCTCCCAGGCAGCCAGCACCAGAACAAGAGGACACAGTCTTAAGCTGTGGCGAGGAGATTTAGGCTGGATGTTATGAAGAGGTTCTTCACAGAAAGAGTGATTGCCCATTGGAATGGGCTGCCCAGGGAGGTGGTGGAGTCACTGTGACTGGAAGTGTTTAGCAAGAAGCTGGATGGAGCAGTTGGGGCCATGGTTTAGTTTACATTAGATGGTGTTGGATGGTAGGTTGGACTTGATGATCTCAAAGGTCTCTTCCAACCTGGTTAATTCTATTCTATTCTATTCTATTCTATTCTATTCTATTCTATTCTATTCTATTCTATTCTATTCTATTCTATTCCATTCCATTCCATTCCATTCCATTCCATTCCATTCCATTCCAATGATGATTCTATGACTTAACATATGCCAAGCCTGTTTAACTGTTCCATAACCTGGTCCTCATCTACTGAGGTTACCCTTCAAACTTCCCCTAGGGCCTTAGGGATTTCTGAACGCTGGTCTTAACCAGTGGACCCTGAGGAGGGAAATCATTGAGTACCTTGCCCTTTTCCATGTTATTTGTCACTGAGTCGAGGCTCCAGTGTTTGCAGAGGGGGATGACCAAAGATGACTTTGAGATTGTCTCCTCAGACTTCCCCAAAAATCCTGCCCAGAAGCTACTTCACTGAGTCAGAAACTGAGGAATGGGGTCCTAGAGTTTACAGTGTAGTGGCACACTGCCTGCAAAGGAGAGAACATTAAACAGTATTTGTCCTTGTACTAATCCCAAGGGACTACCTCTACATTCTCTTTGACAGCTGGATTTTTGTAGTTGTTTACACCCATCCAGCTGGCAAGTAAACACCCCACAGATCCATCATTCCTACTCCTCAAACCTCCCCACTGCAGCCCACCCTGGTGGGATGGTGGGAGAAAATACAACAAAATGGAAAATGGCTGAGACAAAGGACCACTTGCCTGTGTAACACACAGGGGTACATTTCCTTTATGCCTGAGAGGAACTGCTTCCAGGGGCTGAGGGCCTGTGTCTGTTTCCCAGCCACTTTGTCAATGCTCACTTCCCTAGACAGGGATCCTGGCTGCCTGGCTTCCCTACTCTGTAATTCTAAATTATTGGTCCCATTATCCCAGCATGGGAGCAGCTAGGTGACAACATACTTGCCTGGAAAGTGGCTGAAACCTTTTCACACGTCTTGCAGTTCACTCAGGGATAGGGATCAGGTGATTAGCTCTGGCTCTTGCTCTTTTTGTGAAGTCCCTGGTTCATAATCATCATCCCTTGTGAGACAAACTGATTTTCTTTCATATGTACTTTTCTGTAGAGGAGTAACTGAGACTTCTATGAGTTGATTCTCTGGTGCAGCTGCAGCACCTACTGCCAGGTGTGAGTAGCCAAAGAACCTGTCAGTCTATTTTTAGGCCAAGAGACCATCTCTTCCCCTTTAAGGCACTGAATAGTGTTGCAAACTTCTTGCCAGGCATGGGCCCCAGGACATTGCAGTGATTTGTGTCTCTCAGAATTTGCCAAGCTGACATTTCCCAAGCTGACATTTCCCAAGTATTTTACTAGTTTATTAGGATTCTGCACAGTTCAGGAATGACTACTCTCCTAAGCACTTGCCTATGCTGTCCCATACACCCTGCCAGTCACAACTATCTAGCCTCAGCATGGTATTCTTGGAGAAAATTTGTGTAACCCTGAACAAGACCTGGGACCACATTCAGGAGACGCAGCAAGAGCATGCTGGCCCATCCCAAGGATGCTCAACATTCTTAAAAGCTGAGGAAGTTTCCTCCCCTGTCCTGCCCATAAAATGGGAGAGATTACCAATAAATGACCATGGTACTTACAAATACCAGCTTAACCCTGTGCCCATTGCTTTAATTATGTCATAAGCTGACAATATCTGGTACAGCAATATTTCAGACCTGATGATGATGATCACCACCACAGAGAATACACAGAAGACATTAGGATTTACATAGCACAACCATGCAAACAAATGGACAAACATTGTGACCAAGCACTACTTAACTAATGTAAAATGTGCTTTTGACAGATTTCACTATCACAGCTCTCTGAGCCACAGATTCAGTGCCAAAAAGGACTGTTGTGGTTTAAACCCAGCTGGTAGCTGAGCCCCAGCAGCCACTGACACACCGCTCCTCCACCCCACTCCCCAGTGGGATGGGAAGGAAAAATCAGGAGGAAAATGCAAAAAAAAAAGTGTAACAGAGCAATATAAGGACCAAAGAAATCACAGTAATAATAATAATGATATTAGTGAGTAATAACGATATTAGTGAATAATAATGATATTAATAAAGTAACATATAAAACAAGTGACAAAAATGTGACTATCCCACTCAATGCTGCAGAGTACCAAAAACTGCCTCATCTGCCCTGGGCCAGTCCTCCCCTGCTATAGCTGTTTTGATGGCAGTGTGGTATGGAATACCCCACTGGTTGGCTCAGCTGGCAGTCCTGAGTATGCCCCTTCTAGCTTCTTGAGAGAAAGAACCTTGTCCTAGCCAAACCCAAGACTGGACTGTAACAGTAATTGCAAATTAAATTGTGTTATGTGAGCTCAGTTGACTATGCTTTAATAAATTAAAGCTGAATAAGGTTGTGACCGGTTTAGGCTGTGCCTTTAAGAAAGGGACAATTGCTGGAACACTCTGGCTGAATGTTTTTGATATTTAAATGAAAGCAAGATAGTCTAAACTAATTTCATTGGTAGAATGGTAGAATGCAACTTTAAGTTCTGTCTGGGTTCAGCCTGTGTTCAGTCTGCACTTTTCCCTCTGTTCGTGTGGGCCTGTTTCTCCCTTTGAAGCAACAGCTTTGCCGGACAGGAGCGACCTTGAATTAACAAAGCTAACCAGATAAGAAAACTAATTCTTGCATACGCTTTGGGCTAACAGAATTTTTCTCCTTAATTGCCTTTCTCTCTCTCTCTCTAACCCTTTTTGGGGAAAAAAGGGAGGCAGGGAGGGAGAGGGGATACAGGGGCCGGGGGGCACACACTCCTCCGGCTGTGGGTCTTCTGCATTACGTTCAGTGCTGTATATTTCTGTATATATTGTAAATACTGTATATTTGTGTACATATTCATTGCATTCCATTTATGCTTGTAAATATAGCATATTTCATCTGCTTCTCCAACTGAGTTAGCTGTGGTTTCTTTGTGTGTGTGGGGGGAGAACTTTCTCACCCTACCACAAAGGTATACATCTTCATGGCACACTTGTAGTGAAAAAAAAAGGCTACATGAATTTCTTAGCTTTACCCATACGTGCAGAGTGGTTCCAGGTATAGTGTTAAACCTGTACTATCCCACTTCTGACCGGTGCATGAGCACTTTTGGGTGCATTTGCCTTTGTCCATCACAGCATGAAGCTTGCATCTGGTCCTTGGGTAAGAGCAAAGAATCTGATCATGCTTGAAGTTATTGCTTAGTAATGCAGCAGGGGAGAAAAAAAAAAAGAAGAAGAAAGAATGCAGATGTGTGAGTGAGAAGACTGGCAGGTCATAGCTGTGTTAGAGGTGAACCTTGTAGAGTACAGTTATCAGTTGGACTTGGTGATCCTGAGGGTCTTTTCCAACCTGGATGTTTCTGTGATTCTGTGACAGAGCACATAATGGAGAAAACCTACTTTTTAGGGCTTTTTTTTAACGTAGGCAGTGTCAGCTATTTGAAGAGGCAGCTACCTTGTGCAGTGACAAGCTGAAATACTTGGAATGCTTTGTGGCACATCAACTTGTTAAAACTAGTGTGTTCTGAATGAATTAAAGGAGAAAAGAAACTGATAGCTAGAGTGGATGAAAAGTTGAGGAACTGGTTACTTTGGTTTCAGAATGCTGGTGTAAGGTTATAAGAAGTGATTTAACATGGGGTAGTTAACCAAGGGCAAAAGCACACTGTTTTGCAAGAATGTTCTCTCACACTGCTCCAATTGCCAGCAGGCATGTAGGCTGAGCTTGGACTCAACACATGCCTTGGTGCCCGAGATAAAAAGACCCTTATCATCAGGGACAGTGAATGTTCATTTCACTCCTTTATTGCATTACAAAATAAAGTTTAAAACTTCTATTAAGGAAACAATTTTGGGTATGTTAAAGGTGCTATAAAGACATAACATCTTGCATATGTTGAGCTCTAGTCTTACGCTCCTGTAATAACTAACCAACTAAATAGCCAAATACATAAATAAACTTATAACTAGATGGTGTTTAAGGGCAGATCTTTTCTTACATGGAATGAGATCAGAGAATCTTTCTAGAATAATTGATCTGTTAGATCTACTTGGAAATGTTGTGGTGGTTTGTAAAGTTATTTGGTCTTTTCATTCATGGTTAGAGTGGTCTGTCCTTCAACCATAAGCTGAGAAATAAACAGCAATCTGTGCTACAGCTTCATGCCACCCAGTCACCTCTTCCAGTCATTGTTTTTAACGAACTTCTGAATTGAACAATAAAGATAGGGGATTTGAGGCATTTTTGCCCCAGATCATGTAATGTAGCAGCTGTGCTTTGCTCAGTGCAATAACTGAGAAACTGGTTGTGTAGGGAAGAACAATGTGTTATTAACCCAAATGAATTACCAAAAGTAAACACAAATGAACAAACAAACAAACAATGTAAAACCCCCTAAAAACCGTGATGGAGTAAGTTAAGTGTTTTGTGAGGAAGAGTGAACAAGTGATTGTTAGCGCAGACCAGAGAATAAAACACCTGCTTTATAAGAAATCTGGAAGAAAACAACCTCTAATTTTCCCTTCCATAATGTTTGTGACACTCAGGATGACATCTCCAGGTCTTCATTGAGAGTGAAACACTCGAAGTTATATTGCAAGAGGACAGAAAGAACTTTGTGTCTGGGAGATACAATGAATGTGAAGAAGCTCACCAGTTTAAGTCAGTAGGATGAAGCCCATAGAGGGACTACTGGTTAGAAAACAAATACTTGTGTGTAATTTATGGAAATAACAGTAGCAGTAGCTAATATTTTTTCTTGAACTAAAATAATTTTGTATTGATTTTGTTTTTATTGTAATATGTTGTGTTTACCTTCTACAGCTGTGAAAGTGATACATCTCCATGGCCATTTTGCACTTCAAGCTGTTTTTTCCAACATAATAAACACTTCCACTAAGTGTAGAGACTTGGTCCAGCATTATGAATTTTGTATCCTGCCCTGATTATTCTTGATCTTTTTATTTAATGATGCCATAAGTGATAGTGAATTTATATTTTCCTCACACTGTCAGTACATCCAATCCAAGGCTGCTTAAGCAACATTAGGACATCCAAGGAGTTTGCTCATGTAAATAACTGTGCTCATCTTTACCTGTGACTTTTTAAAGCCTCCCTAAAATCTGTGTGCTGAACACAAAGGAAGTCCTAAAACAGAATCATAAATCTGCTCAGAGTGACTACCAGACTGGAAATAAAACCAAACACACAGCACTGGGTGCAGCAGAGGAACAAAAGCACACAGCCAAGGCTCAGACTGAAAAAAATACTTTCTCTGACTTCTTCATCAAGTCAAAATAGCTGCAGAGAATTGCCTTTGTGATGATATGTGTTTGCACAGGAGGCTGGGGAGGCAACAAAATGATAGCTCAAGACAAGTTTTCATCAAAATAAAACCAAAGGCAGGAGCCAGAGTGTTCTGCGGTAGACCTAACCTCTATTACACAGCTAGGGAAAGCAAATAGCTGAATTCATCCAAGGATCTATCAGTTACCATGTGAGCATTTTTATTTGCACAGCACTTACAGTCTCCAAGTGAGATCAAGGCCTCTTTTAATTGGTGGTATGTATGTCTTAGGATGTACACAGGCATATTAATGTATATACGCATCTCTTTTTTATATATATATATATAACTATACTTACACAGAGAGATAGAGACAGATACAGATGTAGAGATATATACACACATATATTTTAATGATGTGACATCTGTCCTTTGAGTCTAAATGACCAAGAGGAATAAAGATGAGGAGAAAGAAAATATTTCAAGTGAATGAAAATTGGTACAGAAAGCTTAACCTACTTTTGGAAGTAGGAATCATGACGAGGAGACAGAGCACACTAGCATTCAGCCGGTCGTGACACATCCTTAAGAGTGCTATTTTTACTTCAACATGTTCTTCCATTGTTAAAATATTAAGACACCAAGGATACTTCTGTAATTTTTTCTTTCAGATTCCCATTATACTTCCTTTATCATTTTTGTGGGAAAGGGAATAAATAATCTAATATCCAGCTGAAATCTTAGGGAAAAAAAAAAGGTTAATGAAGTCATAAAGCAGAAAATGAAAGTGGTAAGTATCAAAAGCACACACAAGGGGGAAAACCTTAAAAACCAAAAAATGATGAAAGAAAACTTCTGCTACAGAATGATTAAATCTTAATATTATGAAGAAACAGGACTCAACAAGTGACCTTCAAAGATTCCCAGCCTGTCTCTCAAAAGGAGGAACATAAGAGCTTATCTTTATCATGAATTCATTTGTCTTGATGCAAATTGGCCTCATACTGTTGTGTGACACCATCAGCTCCTGTCTTCAGTGCAATCATCTGCCTTTACAGCAAAGGAAAGTGATTGAGAACAGCCTTCAACTTTTGGACAAAATGGGTAAAAGATTTCCTAAACAATGTCTAAGAGACAAAATGTCCTTCAGATTTCCTGAACAGGTTCTAAGGGTCACAGAGAAAGAGGCAGTCAAAATGGCCATTGAAGAGATCTTGCAACACATCTTTTATATCTTTGGCAAAAATCTGACTCCAGCTGCTTGGGATGGGACAGCTTTAGAACAATTCCAAAATGGACTTCATCAGCAAATTGAGCAATTGGAGGCATGTGTAATCAAGAAGCAGACCCAGTACCATCAGAGCAAAGAAGTTAACAGGCTGAAACTGAAGAAGTACTTCCAAAAAATAAAGTATTTTCTTGAAGACAAACAATACAGCCTGTGCTCCTGGGAGATCAGCCGTGCAGAAACAAGGAGATGTCTTCAACTAGCTCATAAAGTCATAAGGAGGCTTAGCAACTAAGGTACAAGGGGTTTGACCTGACATAGCTTTGAAAATATTTATGTTTACTATTTGTTCTACCTTGTGGCAGTAGTTGTAGTTAATCTTTATTGTATTTAAGTAATTATGTTGCTGAAACTTATTTTTGCAAATGTAATGCACTACTTAACATAGGATTTTTTTTCCCCGCTTGTAAGCAAGATGCCTACACTAGCTACAAACTAATGCATATGATTTTCAGTGGCAGTTATTCCACAGGAAGGGATTACAATCTTACTACGAATAGTGTAGTATTTTTTGTAGTATTTTCTGATGAGAAATCATGCTGCTATCCTCCAGCTCTATTTCACTTAGAGGATCATGTATTTGTGAATGGACTATGTATCTCTCACCTTATAGGAATTACTGATAGGAATTGTAGTGATTGAGAGTGCATGAAGGCTCAAGTGGTATACAGTTTAAATGGTCCTGACAGGCTGAAACCATCCATTCTTTCAAAGTTTGCATGCTCTTTGCCAATAATTCTTTTTTCTTCTTCCATTTGTATCACTCTAACATTTGCTTTGTTCAAAGAGGTAAAGTAATTCTAGAAGGTCTTATCTGTACGGGATACTGCTTGCAGTACCTACTGCTTCAGCAATAACTTCTCAGTTGGACATTTTTACCTTTAACTGAAGTGTGTTTGCCTTCTCTAGCTATCTGGGACAAAGGCCTTTTTTTCCTTCCTGTAACTTTTGTCACAAGCTTATTTGAAATAACTTCTCTTTGTAAAAGGGCCCTGAAGTCACATCTGCCTGTGGCACATCCTACGTGCTCAAGAACACGTTCATTCTGGCTAGTGCCTTCAGTGCAGTGTTGTGTTGCTGCATGAAATTTTCTGTCTCATTCACTTTGCTCACAAATTGACCCACAGAAACATATGGCTCTTGGTATTCCAGTGGTTTTTCCCTCCAAGCTGCACAGCTTTGAGTAGTAGTTACAATATAATAAAATTCTTTAAAACAACTTGCAATGAACTGGGCAAAAATCTACTAATTTCTGTAAAGTCAAGTCCAGATTTTACACTTGGGAAAGTGTCCTTGGGTAACTCTGTTTCAAGTGATTTTATTTTCCCTAGTCAGATGCTGTGTAAGAGAGAAAACAGGGTATTAGCCAAGTTGTGTTAGCTAATGAGTATTAGTGAAAACATGATCAAAACCCAAACAAACAACAACATTCAAACAAAATTTAAAAGAGCCAAGATATTTCCTGTGGCCAAGGCTGATGTACGTTTGCACAGACTTCTGTGTCTGACATGGCTGTGACTCTTAAGAAGGTGTGATATTAAACCCAGAAGGTCAAAACTGCTAGAGGTTGGTTTAAGTATAGGGTGAGGAACCACTTTAAAACCTTTCTGATATTCAGCAGAGCATCGTTCAAAGGGCTGGTAAGGAAAAGGTACATCTAAACAAACAAACAAAAAAATGACTGGTAAAAACAGTATCAATGGTGCACCGGACCTCAGGTACCTTATTTATGACACCAGTATCTTTTGCAGGGTATATGTATTCTACCACTTATGGATGCAAGCTAAGAAGTGAGGAGAGACATGGATATCAGGTCTGAAGCTGAAATACTAGAAACAAAACCAGATAACAAATCCACCGTGATCTGGAACCACAGAAATGACCAAAGCCACCAAGCAGATTTTCTGCCCTGTGACACTCTACTACATGTGCTAAAGCAAAACGTGTATTTCTTGCATTTTGTAACTAAAAGCACCTGAAGTGGCTCCACTGTGAGACTGTTTCAAACATTATTTCTACTATTTTTTTTATTTTTCACTTCTTCAAGCCCATAAAGCCTATAAAAGGATATTCAGCTTGCCTGCCTTTCAGGTTCTGATATCGTAGGTGACTTCCTTGATGCAGTAAAATGTTATTGAAATGGCTTCACTTTTAGTGGAACTTGGAAATGAAATATTTTCAGCTGAAAACTCGTGAAAGATTGCAGGGTTTATTGCCTCAGTGAGAATATGTTAATTCGTGGTCCACTAATTGTTTGGAAACTCCCATACAATTAAGTTTTGGTTTTAGTTCATAACTATCCTCCCAAGTCTTACCACCAAATAAAAGAAAACAAACAAACAAACAAACAAACAACCCAAACTACCACGTTTCAAGATTTTTCAGTCACCAGGGTACTTTACAATGCATGAAAAAAACAGAATGGGCAGTAGAGGGCAAAGTGAGCACATAGACAAGAGTAAGGGTTGCAGGTCAAGGTACATGTATTCTGAGAAGACAGTGTCTCAGCTCTTTATGAGCATGCTGCTTATCAATGAAGTACTACTGAGTTCACAGAAAAGAATTCAAAGAAATGTTACATGCTGTGGAAGGAAGAAAAAATATCAGAGATGATGATCAGGGACTTATAAATTAGCATTTGATTTCAGTTACTTTTTGGCCAGCAGTGAAATAACAAAAATTATTTGTTCTGAGGCAACGAAACAGACACAGCTGCTCAAGAATTAATAAGAAAAAAAGAAATAGCAAATAAATATGTATTTATTGCAGCTTTTTAGATAAAGGTAAAGGACAAAAAGATAGGGAGTCAGAAGATCCTTTCTCTTCTCCTTAGCATCATAACATTTTAGAACAACCTATATTTTATCATCATTGTGTTACCAGGTCAGCTGTATATTATGCCCCTGGCTAACTGAAACCTCCTGGTATTTATTCTGGTTAGTATATTTCTAGAAGTTAAACAAAGGTAGCAAAATAGAGTTTTTATCATACATTATTTTCAGATGGGCATGAGTAAAATAGTGAATATGTAGTCTAAAACCCCAGCTGAAATTTTAACACAGATGAAACAAAATCCTTCCAAGGTGGGACTGCCTGTAAGCCAAAAAATTTCGTAGGTCTTCTGATAAGACTTGTGCACCAGTGCTGTGCACCACACATCCCCGTCACAGGCGTGGTTGTTCTCACAGCACCTTGTTTCCATGTGCTGTGCTGCACTTCTTAGGAAACTGCACTATCTATGTAGAGCCAGTTTTCTGGAGTGGATTTACAGGACTGGGGGCCAGCACCTTGTATCCCACATGAAACTTCAGAGTAGCTAAAGCACAACTGAAGAATGCACAGTCCAGAATTTACACTTGGAAAAATTATTCACAGGTCACAGTCAGCTACAGCTATCCAAAGCAAATCTTCCACCACTTTTGATCTCGTCTGTCAGCTCTGACTTTATGGACTTTTTTAAACTGGGAAACTGGAAGGGGAAAAAAAGTGCAAAACCCAAAGCAAAACTATACGTGTATAGCGAAATGAGTCTCCAAATAATCATCCATGATCCTTGCTAGGTAGGACAGCTATGAGCTCCTTCAGAGCTGTCATGGGAAATTGCAGAGGTGGGTGTAGTGGAGCAGGCAGACCAGCACCAGAGTCCAGGGAACTGCTCATGGGTAAACAGCATCCTGCCAGTCTTCACCCATTCCAACCCAGCCTCCCCCTTGCCAAGGAGAGCCTTAAACTGTTTATTCTCTCCCACTTGTGGAGGAATGCTGGGTTCTTCCTGGGAGCAACCAGTAGATAAGACCTAGAAATAAGAGTGACAAAGAGACAGGCTAAATCTTGAAAGAAATTCAGTTCTTGTTTTTACTGGCAGAATGAATTTACTTTGCTTCAGAAATTTAATGCAAAACAAAAAAAGCACAAGCAAACAAACAAAAAAGAAACACAAAAAATCACAAACAACAATAAAAACACAGAACAAAACCAAAACAAAACCACCACACAACAAAAAACCCCACAACAACCAACCACAAACCAAACAACCAAACAAAAATGTAAAAAAAAACCCACACCCAAAACCAACCAACCAACCAACCCCTATCCAAACAAGTAAGTTTGCCCTTGATACTTTCCAATAGAGTAGCTGCTCCTTTTAATATAAAAAAAAATCTTCGTACTGATTCTCATCTATGCAAGAAAACATTTCCCACACTTCTATTGATACCAAGAAATCCTGGTAAGGTGCAAATCCTTTTTCAGTGCTGAGAATTCCTAGAGGAGCAAATTCTGACAGCGAAACTGAGGACAATCTTCTCAGCCTGCACACATGCCAGTCCATTTTGCAAATTGCAGGGCACCTGTAGCTGGGGCTGCCTCACTGAAGCAATGCATTGCCAAGACCACCTTGCTTACAAACACAGTTCAGGCTCTTAGTTGCATCCTGGATGGACAGCTTTTCTTTATGTACAACATTAAGATTCAAACCTTCAGCTCACATGACTTTGCACCCCTCAATTTCAGGGGGGGTGAAGATGAAGCAACGGTCAGTGACGAGAAGATGAGCACAGAGAAATTAATGTTCTGCCTCAGCTGTCTCCACAAGAAGCTGCAGGGATGATTCGTCTAAAGCCAACCTCTTAGGCTCAAGTTCTTGCAAGCAGTATCCTAAAACCTTCAGCAATGAAGAAGTCAGTCTTCTAAGTAAAGAATATAATCTGCTTTGCAAGGTTTAGAAGTAAATACAGTTAACACTCCCCTCTGCAGAATAACTGTTAAAACATAGTAATGCAATTCCAAAGTAAAAATCATTAAGGAGATGATTAAATACTGAGATTTCAAACAGCATATCTACCCCCTTCACACCAGTTAGCACCATGTCTGCTCACTGTAACTCTTATTGCTGGTTATATTCCTCAGTTTTTTTATCTTAGTGTGCCAGGATCTACACAATTTCCTCTAGACTTAGTAGAGTCCTGTGAGTCCATTTTCCCAGAGAGGAAATATATTGACATACATATACATATGAACCAGAAAGATTTTCTTCTTAGGAAAAGGAAAAGAAAACGGAAAAGAAAAAGGAAAAGGAAAAAAAAAAGAAAAAGAGAAAAAAGAAGATAAAAAGAAAGGGGAGAGGTTCAGAGAGGAGAGGTGAGGTTCAGAGAGGAGAGGTTCGGTTTGGTTTGGAGAGATTCGGAGAGGTT